>PVJO010003460.1:0-123115 GCA_004026905.1 Hystrix cristata
AACTTGCATCCTAACCGCCAAGGAGATGTGTGAGCAGAACTGTGCCAAAAGAATTCTGGCCCTGGGACAGCCCCTAGTGCGCCCAGGTAGATACCAATTCCTGGGTTATTCCTGGAGGACCTAAGCGTCTTCACCACTTGCAAGCTCAGGAGCCTAGAAGTCAAGCAAGACCAGGGGTCAGGCAATGACCAGCAGGCATCTCAGATCTTCCAGCCCTCTCCATTCTGCAGAGTCCCCACTCCCCACAGCCTTTCTCTCTGTGCTCTGCATCTGTGCCAGGCTCTCCCAAGGGCAAGCGCCAAATTGGAGGACCCTGGAGATGGCCTCCCACCCTGTCTGGCTTCCGTTGTTTATTTCTTTCTGGGGAGTGAAAATCACTCAGCCCGTTTGTTTCCCCAGCCTGGGCGTGTGTGGAGCTGGACATATGGGCATCTTGAGCTCCGCATCTGTGTCATCAGCAGCGTTTTCTGTGGATCCTTGCATGTGTGTGTGTGTGTGTGTGTGTGTGTGTGTGTGTGAGAGAGAGAGAGAGAGAGAGAGAGAGAGAGAGAGAGAGGAGTTTGGGGTGGGCACTGGGAACAAACGTGCATCTGTTAAATTTGACAATAAAATCCTACAGCAAAGCTGCCAAGATTGGGGGAGGAGGGAGGGGGCGGAAGACAGAGGGGTTGAGGAGAGACAGAGTCTCAAAAGGCGAGGCCAAAGCGCCCGGCCCAGGTATTATGTCGGAAGAAGGTGAGGCGAGCAGCTGCTCCTTCTCTCGGGGTGTGTATGGGAGCGAGGGTGCGTGTGTGCCTGTGAAGAGTACACACCGATCTGCTCAACATATGTCGCCACAAATCACAGTATCTCTCCCTCCTCCCACCCCCCACTCCCTGCACAGCTCCTGACCAAGCGCAGAGCACAGAGAGGCGCTGAGAAGAGGCGCCTTTCCAACAGGTGTCTTGGTGCGCAATGCACCTTTTCACGCATTCACGGTCTCTGCCGCCCGAAGCAATAATGTGGACACTTTGTTTCCAGGCGCTGCGCGCCAGCTCCGAACACCCGGGGGAGGCAGCCCTAGGCAAGGAGGGGGATCTAGACATAAAGACCGCGGGAGCTCCTGAGCGTGGGGGCCCTCTCCTCCTTTTGTTCCAGGACTCCCTGGGCCGGAGCTCCCTTGTGCGCCCTGGGGGGTAGCATATGGCGCCCTCTCACCTACCCAAGAAAAGGAACTAGCCACCATTCAAGAGCGCACGAGATCCCTGGGTCTGGGGAGGGGGGAACCACTAAGGAAACGGTTTCTCTCCTAAAGCCTAAGAGGAGCCTGCCTTATCTCTCCCCACCCAACCTCACCATCCCTTCAGCTGGCTCAGCAGCTGGTGGGGAGCAGTGCGCTGGGCAGCACCAGCCTGCGGAAGCGCCCCAGCTCCTGGCAGATGAAATATGGGGCTGGTGAGCCCCTGGAGACCATATGCTTTCAATAAAAGAAGACAAATAGGACCGAGATAGGCCTTGCAGCCAACCTGTTATAAATGAGTGGCAATTGGGCCAATGTACACGGGGGCAGGGCCCCCAGGGGGGAGGCCAGCTTGGTGCCAAATCCATGTGTCAGCTTCTGGGACAGGTGTGCCCAGGGGCCAGGGGCCAGGTCTCCCCCCCTCTGGGTTTATCACAGCAAAGGTAATATTGTGCTAACTATGAGTAAACAGTCATTGTGAAAACGAGGGAGAGTTTATCAGAGGCGGACTAGTTGGGGGGTGGCTTAACAATAAAGTTGTCTGCCTTGGGAGCAGGTGACGGCTGGCTGCACTGACTCCCGTGGTAGATGTTTTCCAAAGCACTCCACTTTACAATCTCTTGTAATTATTTATTAAACGAAATCTATTTATTATTATTTTAGCAAACACTGGAGACAGGTGGGGCTTTCTTTTCGTAGTCTCCTTTTGTTTGAAGGGCTGTTTGAAGTGGCCAGTCTCGGCCCCGGCAGCTCGCTCGCCAGATTTTTGTCTTCCCCTCTTTCAGTGCTGAAGCGAAAGCAAGAGAAAGAAGCCCCCTCCTCTGACAAGTCATTAGCTATTCAGCTTCCCCCGACCCCCACTCCTGGGTCCATTCTCAAAGAGCCCCCAGGCAATGCTAAGATTCCCCCCGCCCACAGGAAGGCGGCAGGGCTGGCCTCTGCCTTCCTTCTTTCCAATCTGCCCGCAGTCTCCAGGCATCTAGCCGTGGCCTCTCTCCTGGACCCCGCTCAGCCTTCAGGCTAGCGTAGGTCCCAGAAAGTCCGGGGGCACGAGGGTACCAGGGGCCTTCGAGGTGATGAATGACTCGGGGCTGTGGGAACAGGCTCCGATCCCGGGGGGAAGAGTAGTTTTAGCAACACAACTAGTGCGCGATGCGCGGTCAACGCCTGCGCCTCCGCTGCCAAGGCACAGGAATTAACTTTGGAGAGGGGTCTGTGCCGGCGCTGCAGCTGAGGTACCGGGTGTGGATACTCCGTCTCTAACCCTCTGAGACTCCTGAACATCGGGTTCCGGCCTCCCAGCCAGAAATAAAGCTGGGAAAGTCCTTTGCGTCGGGCAAGGGCAGCTTTTCCTGCCGCTGCGCGCTCCTCGCCCTGACAGCTTTTTGCGCAAACCAGGTGGCGGCAGCCGGAGAGCTCTGGAGGGTCCTGAGCAGGCGAAGTGTTGGGGAGTCTTAATAAGAATTCTAGGGGGGGTCCCAGAATTCGCTACCAATCAAGAAATTTTGGCAAGAATTCCCAGATTTTTCCCTAGTGCAGGAAGCTGGTTCTGCGCTCTGGCCAGTACCCACTAGTTTCTGGGGCAGACCCCAACCAGGTTGAGCCCCACCTCCATTCGAGGTTCACAGCTAGATGAGAGTCACCCCATGGGCTGTTTTTCAGGCCCCCCGGATACCAGAGAGGTGCTTGGGTCCCCCGGCGAAGGTTCTCTCAACAGAGTCCCATGGGTCCTGGGCCCCCAGAAGAGCATGTTTTGAGATCCTCTCCCAATTCCTACCGTGCAGGGATAGAAATGAGGCCAGGTTGGAGTGTGGGACAGAGAAGCGGAAAGACAGAGCATGGGTGGAGCGGCTCCCCCTGCCTGGGAGTTTAGACCATTCTCCTTTCCTAATCTGATCTTGTCATCCCTCACAGACTCAGGACTTCCTCTGTTTCTGCCTTTGGGGTTCTCTTGCTTTTCCCTAAATCAAGGGCAGGCAGCCAGTGCATGGGAAAATTTAGACCTAGGAGTCTTGGGATCTGACCTCCACGTGGCTCTGAAAGCACCTGCAGTGGAAACTTGGGCAAGTCGCGTCCCACTCTGGGCCTTGACTTTTCCATCTGTGAAGAGGTCAGGCAGTTCACACTCTTATGACTAGAAGACAAGCTGGAAGCAAGTCTTGACATAAGGCAAGAGCTGCAACAAACCACAGAACCCAAGAATCCTGTGAACAAGGTGTTCGTTGGTCCTGACCTTGACCCCAGACTTCATTTCCAGGCAGCCAGCAAAGGTCCCTCTGCTCCTGGCTCCCAACTGAGAGCCACAGGACAGCGCCCCACCCTCAGCCCTAGAGAAGCTCCCAGGCTGGTTCCCAAATATATCATCCTCTGCCAAGGAAGGAATTTCAGCCCCCGAGCTGACTGAGCAATAAGAGGCCATCACCAGGCAGAATCGAAGACCTACCTGGCCCCCTCGCCCATCCCCTTAGTCTCCCAGCCAGGTCTGGCCCCTCCTGCAGGTGCCGGGAGGCTTGGAGTATCTGGACCTGTTAGAACGCAAACTTCGCTGCCTACAGAGGCTTAACCCCCAGCCTCCACTTCCTCCCCCAGGCACGGCCCCCATAAGAGGGACAGACTGAAGCCGAAACTGCTCCCCATGAGTAACTGAGTGACTGGAAGCAGAAGACCAGGATGTCAAGGCAGCGATAAGAGGGAGGGGCGGGGGAAAGTAAAGAGGAATGGGGTCTTCAGACTCACTTGGAAAGAGTCCCAGGCAGTATTAAGAGAGACAAAGTGGGGCCTTGAAGACTGCCCACGCTGTGGCGCCCTGGCAATCCCGAGTGGTGCTGAGGCAGGGAGCTGGGCCAGGTGAAGCCTAGCAGCCCTTTCTCGCCTGTGATTGGCTGAGAGAACTGAGGGGACAAAGAGTTGCTCTATTCTGCTGGCTTCTTGCAAAGGCAGCCCACTGTGGGTGTTCAAAAGACCCAAGGGCTCACCGTGAACTTCTGGCCCCCTGCTGACCCCTCACATCTCCCTGAGCTCTCCCCAACCGGGCCCTGGCCTCAACACTCGGAAACGGTCCATGAGCAGCAGGGGTAGAACGTGGCCTCTGTGGTGGGCTCAAATGCACTAGATTTCAAATGGGGACAGGGTGGGATTCTAAGTGTCTGCGGAGTGAGAAAGCACCTCAAGGGGGGACTTGGACATCCTGGGGCAAAAGTCTCTGAATGGAAGGGACACAAGCAGAATCTCTTTCTGAGGCAGCCCTGTCCTCCCTTCCAGGATGGAGTCAGTGAAACACGACCCCACAGACTTCTTAGCTTGATCCACAGTGAAAGACCTGTGGCATTTAGCTTTGGCAGTCGCTTCCCCAAGCTGCCAGTCGGGACCCTGGCTCCTTGTTCTGTCTCTGCCGCTGTCTTGCTTGCTGATTTGGAGCAAGCCGCGCTCCCGTCTGAGCCTACATTTCCTGCGTGTAACACTCAGGGCTTGACCCCTACAGGCTCCTCAAAGCCCCCTTCAGGGTACCAAGCTCTAGAGGGTCTGGACAGGTGCCCAGGAAAGATGGGAGGGAGTAAAGCGATCCAGGGAGGCCAGACGCGCGCCAGACGGGGCTCTTCTCGCTGGGCGAGGCTCTTTGAAGAACCGAGAGTTGCTGGGACCGAGCCCGGGGGACTGAGCAAACAGAGCGGAGCTCCCCTCCCCCGACCCCGGCACTTTGTCCGGAATCCAGCTGTGCCTCGCGGGGGAGGAGCAGGCTCGCGTGGCGAGGCCCGGGGGGCCCCCCGCGCTGATTGGCCAGTGGCGCGGGCAGCAGCCGGGCGGGCACGCTCCCGGCCCGGAGAGAACAGATAAAGCGTGCCAAGGGGCACACGACTTGTGGTTCAGGAAATCCCCGCGCTCCAGCCCAACGCTGAGAGAGCTTCAGAGGACCGGGACCCCCTTGGCGCTGCTCTTCTCCTGCGGGTCTGGGGCAACTCCCAGGCGGGGGCGCTTGTGACTTGGCACAACTTGGGAGCGAGCGACCTAGCTCCCCGCTGCTCTCTGAGACGCGCTGCTCTACACTTTTGCGCCCGGATTAATAGGTAACAATCGGCGGCTGCCGAGGGGCCGGCAAGGGAAAGGGGGTCCTCTGAGCAGGACGGGGAGGTGGATTCTTCCTCGAGGTGTATTTTTTTTTTCCCACCTGGCCTGGGAATTGGGGACCGTCCGGGTTAACTGACCCACCCTTACCCTTCCTTTTTACCCCGCCTCAGGATGGCGCCTCATCCTCTGGGCGCGCCCTCTGTCCCAGAGACCCGCAAGACCGAGCAGCCCTTCCCCGGAGCCTCGGACAACGAAATACCGAGAGCCGCGTCTGCCCCGCCCAGCCCCACTCTCACGTCCCCGGACTGTACCGGGCCAGAAGCGGGGGGCTGCCGGGGGGCTGCCAGGAAACTGCGCGCGCGGCGCGGAGGGCGCAGCCGGCCCAAGAGCGAGTCGGCGCTGTGCAAGCAGAGACGGAGTCGGCGCAAGAAGGCCAACGACCGCGAGCGCAATCGGATGCACAACCTCAACTCCGCGCTCGACGCGCTGCGCGGCGTCCTGCCCACCTTCCCCGACGACGCGAAGCTCACCAAGATCGAGACGCTGCGCTTCGCTCACAACTACATCTGGGCGCTGACTCAGACGCTACGCATAGCGGACCACAGCTTCTACGGGCCGGAGCCTCCCGCCGGGTCCTGCCGGGAGCTGGGCAGCCCGGACGGCGGCTCCCCGGGAGACTGGGGCTCCCTCTACTCCCCAGTTTCCCACGCTGGCAGCCTGAGCCCCGCCGCCTCGCTGGAGGAGCGCCCTGGGCTGCGGGCGCCGCCCTCCCCCGCCTGCCTGCACCCCGGGGCCCTGGCGCTCTCAGACTTCCTATGAAGGGGCCAGGCCGTCTGCGGGTCCTGGGTGCTGAAGAGAGGGAGGGAGCCAGAGCCGTCGCGGGTGGGCGGCTCTTCCTGGCTCTCCTTGACTGACCCCTGCAGGTCCTCCCCGCCGCACCGACTCTCCGCTGCCCGCGGGGAGTGGGCACTGCAGGTTGCGAGTATGTTAGGTCTCCTGTCTTTCGCCACTCCAAAATCTCGTTCAGGGAAGGCGAGAATGGTATCGCTACACAACCGGAGGCGCCCACGGTCTTCCATCTCCCAGCCCTCCCTCAAGTCTGTCTGTCTGTCTGTCGTCTTTTACCATCCTTCCCCGGTGTGAGTTAACCCAGTGTTTGGGCTCTCCGCGCTTGCTCCCTTGCCCGGCTCCACAGACGCCGCTGACCTCCTCTACTCCCTCTCAAGTCAGGGTTTCAGACCGCTCCATTCCGCCTTAATCCACGAAGGCGAAACTCTCTCTGCCTTCTCCTGCACTTTCCGGGGAACGGGAGAGCAGGCAGCGTCTGGGAAAGCGCTGGCCGACCTCCCCAGCTTCCCTGCGCCCTGCGGCGGAAACGGCGGAAACGTGAGATGTGGTGGCCGGTGCCTGGAGCTCCGCGTGCCTCGTTTAAAAAGAATCAGCTTGTAAACTATATAATATCTTTTGAAATGAATTTTGTTACGGTAAATTATATGCTCCCTCCCCTGTTTTACACATTTGTATTTATTGATGAGTTTTCTTGGTGAGAAAAGTCTATATTTTGTACATAAGATTATTGGGGACTGATGAATGAGATTTTGAGCCAATAAAAGATGGACCTTAAGAAGCCTCATTAAGGTGACTCGTTTGTGCAGTAGAAGGCTGTTGAGGAGGGCGTACCTCTGTTCAAGGAAAGGGATGAGACTGGGGTGAGGAAGGTCTTGGCCCACCCCTTGGGTGCCTAGCTGTGTGTGTGAGGGGTTGGCAGATCGCATTCTGGGCATGAAAGTCTCTTAAATCACTGGTCCAGCCCTCTTGTTTTCTTTATAGGGCAGCAACTTGCCTTATTCCAAACAATGGCTTAGAAAAAGATCTCCAACTGGGACTCCTGAGTGGAGCGGCTGTCTTTCCCTACTCCATCAGCCTGCACTTAGTCTGGGATGCTGGGGCTTCCCAGAATTTTCCGAAGTGTTTCGAGGCCCGGGCATCACCTTAAATACATTTTGTACACTCAGTGCTGGGGATGCAATGTCTCGGTTAATGCAGCCTAGCAGCCGGCAGAAGAAAAGGTGGCGAGTCAGCTAGGAATATCCTGGGGCCTGCCTCCCCCACAACACTGGCAGCCTTGATTGAAAATTTATTAGAAAAGCAGTCCGAGTTTCCAGCTATGTGATCGCTCTTACTCCCCAGGAGGAACAGAGCTGGTTCCCCATGGGCACTGCAACCTGCCCTAAGGTGGCTAGCGGAATGTCCCGGCTTGGCACGGGGGACTTCTAGGGCCTCAGGGAACCCACCTGAGCTGTAAGAACCTGCAGGACACTGGCTGCTTTGGAACCAGAAAATGGAGGGCAGGAAGCTGTCCTGCTAGTTGAAAGACTTCCTAGGTCAGTCCCAGGATGCTGGAAAGAGATAGGCCAACCCAGGGAGAGGGGCACTGCCAGTGGTAGGTCACTGTCCTGCACACCGGAGTGAGTGCTGTGGTGGCTTCTCAGCAGTTCTGTCTGGTGGTGTTTCTTTCTCCCTCGCGCTCTCTCCCTCTCTCCCTCCCTCCTTACCTTCCTCCTCCACTTCAAACTGAACTTTTCCTTTCCTCAACCCCCAAGTCCCTAAAGATAGAGAAGTTCTGTGTTAGTTAATGGGCAGGATTGGGGGCCAGAAGAGGGACATAGCAAACAAATGAATGAACAGAGGGTGTTTCATTTCCAGGCTTTAATCTGGGAAGAGGAGATTAATGGGTTATTGGTGATGCTGCAACAAACAGCTTTCCACCTGGGGCAGGTGTGGACAGCTGTGTGTTGCACAGACCAAGCGAGTGCCTGCTACTTGCTGGGTAATGTGTGAAAGGATGTAGACAGACATAAAAAGCAGGAAGGTAGCATGGATACAAACTTATTTAAGGCCAAAGAGATATTGGTGTTCAATGGAAGTAGGAGCAACAAGCCCACAAATTACCTGGGTCTGGAGTACAGGAGGCTTGCCAAAGGGGAGTGGCCTTTAGGCCAGGACTAAAAGTTTGGAACAGAATTTTCAAGCGGGAAAATCCTTCTTCCTCCGCATGGCTGTGGGAAGTAGCATTCGTCTAGGTGGGGGTGTTCTTGGTGTGAAGGACCCTCTGAAGCTGAATGAGCATTTTAGGAGCTGCTATCTTGGGGCTGCAATCTGAGAACTAAGACACCTACTGTCCAGCCAGTCTCTCTCCTGCTTTCTAGGGCTCTCATTAAGGAGCCATTAGTCACCCAGGGCACACAAACTGGTCCTCCGCCCCACGAATTAAAACACACACACACACACACACACACACACACACACACACACACACAAGATTTAACTAACTCGGCTGCTACCTTGAGTCGAGGGCAAATTGTCAGTCCTACTCTCCAAGTCAAGAGAAGGTGGAGGAAGTAAGGGTTTGGTTTAATCACTGCAAAATGTAGGGCTGGGACCCAGGATGAGCTCCATCAAAGTGTACGGAAATGTGTGAAGCTGCACTGAGGTGGGGCACGAAAGTCCTTCCTCGCTCTTTCCGAAGAGCCCTTCAGCAAACAGAGCTCAGGACATTTCTGTGAGAGGCCTATCCAACTAGTCCAGTCGAGTGAGCATTTTACCTTCGACGACTTTTAAAGCCGCTCCGGCTGCGAGCTTTCTTGGCTCCTTCCGCGGCGCTGCTTTGGCTGCGGAGCCCCCTGCAGCCTGAGATCGCCGTCCGCGCCCCAGCTCCCTGAAACCTGGGTAGGATCCCAAGGACAAGCAGGAAAAACTCTTGGGTCGGAAGACTCTTCCCCATCTTGTGTCTTTGTCTAAGCCCAAGCCTGGCTTCCAGGAAAACAGCACGTGAATCTTGCGCCTCACGGCACCCCCATCCCCGGTCCGCGCCCACGAGCAGGTAGATTTATGATGCCCTGCCCCCATCCCACCCCACCCCCTAGCAGGCCTCGGTGGGAGGACAAAGCATCCCGGGCCATTGGAATGCTAATGTCTGGGAGCCAGGCCGCTGGGCTGACACAAAGGCAGGCGAGGCCCAGGCCAACCCTTCCCCCACGGACTGCTGGACTGTTTGACCTTGGACAAGTCTCCAAGCCTCAGCAAATTCACAGGAGAAGTTGGAGGGCGTTCCTAAAACTCTTTCATTGGATTTCTGGGTTCCTAAAAGAAGATCCTGCTTGCAATGAGTGAAGTCAAAGTCTCCCACTGCCAGAAGTGATGGAGGATGTCATTCAGTCCTTGGCATTGGGAATAGTGTCGGGGAAGGTGTGGGGGATGATTCGACTGAGAACGGGGCACAAAATAAGCTCTGCGTGAATGTAATTATATCTTTGCAGTCATGTAATTAATATTCTCGATGGTGTATCTTTCCCTTTCTCCTCTTTTAAAATCTCTAGACCAGAGCTCAAGAAGGGGGTGTCTTTCTGTAATATGCCTGCCCATCTTCAAAGAGGAGGGTGCAGTGGGCAATGTGAAGTCAGGTGCTGCCTAGTTCAGGTGCTCTCCTATAGCCAGTGATATGGCCAAGGCAGAGTGGCTCAAAGTCCCAGATGTAAGTGACTTGCCCAAGGTCCCGGTCATTTGAAGAGCTATTGAAGCAAACTGCGACTGGGGCCCTCGGTCTAAATGGCAGTTCGGTGCTCTTTACTCTGTGCCCATAGATGGGAGTGGGGCGGGGTGCAGGGGGGCGAGTCAGTTTTAGTTTGTACGCGCTTTGGCTGGAGCTAGGTCTTCAGCCTTCTTGTAAAGCCAAATTCTCCTGGCGCTTTAGCCACACCCTCCGGGGCGGGGACACTCCCGGCCAATCTCCAGGCTCTGCCCGCTGCCTGTGCTTCTGGGATCCGTGAGCCAAGGCTGCCCGAGCCGGTGCCTTCCTGGCAAACTCGGTCTGGCAAGTCCCCTGAGGTCTTCGCAGGCTTCCGTGTGGCTCTGACCATGGTGCTGAAACGGCCGAGACGATTCGGCGTCACAGACGCGCCTGGGAACTTGCCGTCAGTGCCTTCTGTTCAGGATTGCAGGCCGGAGGCCCATGTGGACTAGAAGACCCAAAGGTCATGGCCTCTGTGCCTACTCACGGATTGGGTGACCCTCGCAAGCGCTCTCTTTCCCTTCTTCCCTTGTAAAGGTCAGAGGTCGAATGATACTGGAAATTCAGGCTGGGGCAGCCCTAGCTAGGAAAACTGCTTTGGAAGTTTACCCTCAACAGGGATTCCATTATTTAAGCTACAATAAGGTTTTAATAATTCCAAGAACAAAGGCAAAAAATAAATCTTCCAGATGTATACACAAAAGAAGAGAGTAGTCAGGAGCAGCTTTTTTTTTTTTTTTTTTTTTTTTTTTTTTTTTTTTGTGCTGGGGATCGAACTTGGGTCCTTGTGCTTGCAAGGCAAGCACTTTAACCACTGAGCTAAATCCCCAGCCCTAGGAGCAGCTATTTTAGAATCACACACAGGAGTTTGGATCCTGATGTTGCCACTAAGCGGTAGTTTTCAATTAAAGGCCTTTGTCTCTCTAAGGGTTATTTCCCTCACTATGAAGTTGGGACCATAAATAGTAACCACTTCATAAAGATGTTCTACTGGTTAAATATACTTGCTTAGGCTTCTAAGTCTCTTTAAATGGCACTTATTATTATTAGCATCCTCGTTTGCTTCAAGTTCTTCTCCTATTCTGCCCTCTCCTATTAAGGGAGAACTTTTTTAAGAACTTGAATTTGCTCTACATTCCCCTGTGTTGTCCATGGTCATAAAGGCCAGGGGCCACCCATCTCATCCTGCTCGCCCTCCTCAACTTAGATCTACCCTTCTTGAGATCCAGAATTATATGTCCAGCTGTCTCTTGGGCACCCCAAATGAGATGTCCAAAATAGAATTCCTCTACTCTACCCCCAAATTGGTATTGCTGCTTATTCCTAATCTCATTCATTCACCCATACTGCAAATCTGGGGCTCGTCTGAAATCTTCTCTCTCACTACCACTATCTAATTAACCCTCAAGCCCTGCTGATTTTTCCTTCTCACTTTTTCTTGAATATGGCCCCTCTTTTGTCTGCTTATGACCACTACCCTAGTTTACCTCTTACTCCTCATCTGGAGAGACCACCTAACTGATGTCCCTCCCTACCTCTATTTTTTTGTCCTGGGAATCAAATTCAGGGCCTTGAGCTTGCTAGGCAAGCGATCTACCACTTGAGCTAAATCCCCAGTCCCCCTACCTCTCCTCTTGGCCCTCTACTGTATCCTGTTGCATCCAGAGTTCCAATTCAAATACAAATATAACACTGTCACTCTCCTGTTTAATATGCAAATATAATCTTGTCACTCTCTTGTTTATAATCTTCAAGTGGTTTCCAGTCACCTGTGGGGTAAAGCTCTTGTTCTAACAGGGAAGGATGGTGTAACAGAGTCTATGAACTGACACTTTCCAGTTGGTTCATTGCCAGTGTGGCCACAAGCAATGCCTTAATCTTTCTTTCAGTTTCTCCATCTGTAAAGTAGGGATAGTAATAGTACATTTTAAGTTCAGTAATAATTCATAGTAATAGTTCATAGTAATAGTACATTTTAAGTTCAGGTGAGGATGAAGCTAGGTTGCTGTAGCAAGACTCACTAATGTTTCTGAGTTGTGCACACCTGGCGGTGGGTAGCCCTGCTCACTGCCATCATCCAGACACTCTGGTTTCTTCCATCTTCTTTCATCTCTTCTTAAGCCCTTGCCAGTCAAAAGGTTGAGGCTGCATTGCATTGGTTCCAGCCAGTGGAAAGGAAAATAAAGCACAGAGCAGGCACACCCCATCTTAAAGCTTAGGCTCAGTAGAAGCATACATCACTTCTGCTCTCATTCCACAGAGAGAATGCAACCTCATGGCTTCACCTAACAGGGTGAGAGACTACATACCAAGGAAGAATTGAAGATTGGATCCTGGTAGGCACTGAGCAGTCTGGATTGTGGCCAGGATTAAATTGAATTGTATGTGCTATTATTATTTGGTTTTATCATCACAAACCATGTATGCTTTGACCAGAATTCTGATGCACCAGTCTCTTCATCACAGTTCTTTGTTTGCTTTGATACTTACCCTCCAGAAATACTAACCCATTTGAAGTGTTTCCTTTATATACACTCAGGTACCGTTCTATTCTTTTTTCCCCACAATGTTCCATCCGTCCAAATCCTTTCTCCTTTTTCTCCTCCCAAACCTCCAACATGGACATCGAATCCAACATGAACGTCATCTCTTCCCAGAAGTTTTCTGTTCACTATTTTTCTCTCCTTGCTTCCTGTTTCCATAGTATCAAGTGCATGTTAGTATCCTGGCACTTTCCACATAATATTGCAATTACCTATTCGTTCATCTGCACCCTCCGCTGATCTGTGAGTGCTTCTCAAGAGCAGGGACTGTGACCATCTTCGTGTCTTCACTGAGCAGAACACTACCTCCCTCCTGAGATAGTACAAGTGAGTCAATGAAAAGAGCAAAGAGCTTGGAATCTATCTCAACTCCAGTATTTCATAATCCTATCACCTTGGGCAATTACTTAACTTTTCCAAGCCTCAGTTTCTCTAGATGTGAAAGCAGAGAAACCACACCTACATCATAGGTTTTGATGAGGATTCAGATGAGATGATCCATGTACATCCTGTTCAGATGAGACGTGTACCTGCCAACAGTTCGAGGCAGTACACATTGGAGTACCCATTTCATCTCCATCTTATTTGCACAGATGACTACCAAGGAAGGCATGGACCAGGACTGACTTTCACACATTAACCAGGGAAGGGTGATGTGGCTTCCCCAAACACCCAAACATTTAGCTATGGAGACCAACTGAGGACTCTGCTGTGCTAACATCACCATCAGTTATACTGCCTGTCTTGTAATAATTATCTACTGCTGCATGACAAATTACTCAAAACCTAAAAAAAAAGCAATAATGTGATGGCATTCTGTGGGTCAGGAATCTAGATAGAGCTTAGGTGCCGGCCTCTGGTTGAGGGAGTCATGAGGTCATGGGCAGCATCAGCCAGGAATGTGGTCTTATCTGATGACTTGACTGGGGGAGGAGCCGCTTCTAAACTCATTCATGTGGGTATCAGAAGGATTCAGTTCCTTGGGGCTGTTGTAATAAGGGCCTCCCTCCCTCACTGGCCTTTGGACAGAGCCTTCCTCAGATCCTTTCATGTGGGCGTCTCCTAGGGAAGCTCACAGCACAGCAACAGGTTCCCTTCCACATGAGCAAACAAGATGGGGAGGCCAGAAGTCACAGTCTTACAATCGAAACTTAAAAGTGGCAACCCATTATCTCTGTCACATTCTGTTCTCTAGGGGGATGAAATCGTTAGCTCATGGCCAAAAGGTAGGATTATTCAAAGGAAGGACTGTCAGGAGGCAGCGATCACTGGAGGCCACTCCACAGGCTGCCGTCTCATTGACAGTGACTGAAACTTTTGCTACCTGCTTTCCACTCCCCAAAGATAGGCAGAGAGATAGATTTCACACACAGACACACACAGACACACACACACACACACACACACACACACACACACACGCACATACTACCTCCTCAGGGCCAAATATACCAGGGTTCAAAACAAGAACGTCCAGGTAATTTGATTCCTGAGAGTAAAGCAGATGTCTTCTGGTCACCAGAGCTAGGACTGACTTCCAAGGAAGGCCCCGGAGGGACTCACTCTGTGTGCATTTGAGCCCCCAGCTGATCTCTGACATCCATTTATTGCTTTCACAGGCCTCCCCACCCCCACTCCCTAGGCAGAGATTTAGGATGTCTGGGGCCTGGACACGGCACCCACTGAAGGAAATTTACTGCCGCTAGAGAACCAGGGCCTGACTTGGGGTCTTGAATGCATCTTTTTCCCCTTTGCCTTCGCTTTATTAGGTTAATCATGGCTTGAATTGGTTGCCATGGTTTGGGCAAACCCATGGCGACTCTATAATGAAGCCTGAAAGACTCGGACCCCATTTATCATCCGCAGTGTTTGGGAGGCCCAGAGCCTCATTTGCCTCCCCCCAAGATCTGGGCACCACCCTTCTGCCTGGGGCCCCTGGGCCCCTTTTGAACGGGAAATGAACAGGTGGCGACTTGGACAGGGAGAAGAGGAGACCCACACAGGTAGGGTGAGCAGTGTACTGCACATTCACACACACACACACACACACACACACACACATTTTTATTCCAGGAACCTGAACACAGCCCAAACACATGGGCAGCTCTGCCAGCCAGACTTTTTCTTTCTGGGGAATGAAAGACAAAAAATGATCTTCAACTACGAGGGATTTGTGGCTGCCTTTAGAAATAAGAGAACCTGTGTCTTGGATGATCAGGTGTTGCTACACAT
Source organism: Hystrix cristata (assembly GCA_004026905.1). NCBI lineage: Eukaryota > Metazoa > Chordata > Mammalia > Rodentia > Hystricidae > Hystrix > Hystrix cristata. Next base: position 14,630 of record PVJO010003460.1, read on the forward strand.
TCTGTCCTCTAGGCACAGACTGAGCAGCCTTGGAATCCTGCAATGAGCTAGGGACATATGAGATGAGCACCAGTGTGGACATGAAGGTGTATAAAGATCAGTAATGTCATCTTCAAGGTTATCCACGGATGGTACAACCAGAGTGAGTCCCAGAGCCAATCAGATTTCTTATGGGACATGTCAAAACCAGAGAAAAAAGCATAATGATTCTCATGTGTCTGTCATCTAGATTCAAGAAATATCAATTCAGAGCAAATCATATTCCTCACACCTTCTTATCCACTTCCCCCAGCACTTCTTTTACGAATAATTTTGAAGCAAACCCCAGAAATCATATAATTGAATAGTAAATCCTTCCTCAGTATCCCTTCCTGCTCAGTATAAATTACATAATAGCAGCTGAGAGTTTTGACTGTGACTTCACACCACTTGGGCTTCAAGTTCAAGCTCTGCCCTTTCCTAATTGTATGACATTCAGAGTCTCTTGCTGGTTATTTTCTTCTCTACAAAAGGATACAATGTTACCTGTTTCATAGGGTAATTCTCAGGATTACATAAAACCACATGAGGCAATGGTCAGCCCCAGTGCCGGGTAAATGGTGGCTTATATTATTTCCATTCTTGTGATGACTGCATCACCTTGCAGGGCTGTGATATCTCTTGGCCTCTGGTGTGCAGGTGTCCTGCGTGGTCCCCTGGAGTGCAGGCTCCTTGTCACTACTCTGCACCAGGCACTGGGTTCTGAGGACAGGGATCGCAGCAGGGAGCCTGGCCCCAGGTGCCGACAGTCCTCAGCCTCACTCTCACAACCTTGCTGACTCTGTACCACGAGCCCCTCGATGGCAAGACCAGGTCTCCTTTTCCTCTTCTTGCACCTCAGGCTTTCTGTGAGCACATGCATATGCATTTGCTCCTATGTGTATGTGCTGTCCCTAAACATGACCCAGGACATTCTTGAGCTTCTGTGTGCTGGGCCTGCCCTGGAGACTCCAAGGAGACTAAGACCCACACTCTTTCAGCCCTTGGTCGACTGACAGATCAGAGGAAAACTGGCAGCTGAGGGCGAGAGGATGTCGGTGTAGGTATGAGACTCCTCGGTGGAGGTGGGGGGAGCTCCACCAGCACAGACAATTGAGAACAGAAAGGAGGGGCTCTCAGAGGCTCTGTGGGGTCACAGGTACGGGGAGGGAGGCAGCCATCTGGGATCACTGTGTAGGTGAGGCCTGAGTCCCAACAGCTGGCCTGCTCTGCAGGAAAAGTTTATTCCCCAAAATCACTCACACCCCAGGAGCAAGGCCCTGAAGGGCAGAATGCTGAAAGGACGTGTCCTTCCCCCAAATCGCCCATCTTCTTTTTGTATGGCAACTACTTGTTATGGAATGTTTACTATGTCAAGTGTTTACTATATCTAAATGGAAAGCACAGTTCAAGTGCCTTCCATTTATTAATCTATGAGAATAAAATTATTATTCCCATTTTGCAAATGACGAACCCGAGGCAGAGAGCAGCTAAGTGACGTGTTGCCTGTTGCCCAGCGAGACGTGGTGTCGGACCTAAACCCGGGCTTTCTTGAGCCAGGCCCAGTGCTCTTCAGCATGCTGACATCCTTTCCTTTCCGTTTCTTAAAGTCTTGATTTTGGACATTTTCATAGAAGAGAGAATAAAATAATGTGTCTTTATGCTCTACCTCTCACCTCCCACTTTTTGAAAGTAACAAGTGAGAAGACACAGGAGTTAGAGGTGAAGGATATAGGACTGCAAAGAAATTCCCATCAATTGTGCATCAATTCATGGATAACCTTGCTCAACCCTGTTTTCATCTGTTTGTGGCCCCCTTCTCCCAGCGAATCTGCATCAACGTCCCAGATGTCCATTATCCCACTGATACCTTAGTGCCCATTTTTAAAGGATAAGAACATTTTTAAAAACACAAACACAAAGTCATTTTTACACCTAAGGAACAATTTTGTAATGTGACCTAATATACATACATCATATACAAAACCTCCAACTGTCTTTTTTAAGACACAAACAAACAAAGAACCTCCCACTCCGGAGGCCAGCTGCCTGCCAGGACCAAGGCTGCAGTACCAGCTCCAACACCAGAGCTTCATAGCACCAGCTTTGAGTCATTCATTTCTCTTGTCCCTGAGAGTCCCCACCCTAAATTATGGTGACCAGCAACCCTGGTTTTTCTGGGACTCATCTGGTGTCAGCACTGCAAGTCCCCTCTTCTGGGCAAACCCAGACGTCTGGTCACCCTACAGGAACTGGAAGTGTGGAGTCCACCCTAACTCTCCCTTCCTCCTAGCTCCAGTGTGGGGTCACCCACCGAGAGCTAAGGGAGCCAACAACTGAATATCAAGGGCCCTCAAAATGACAAATAATTTACCGAAACCTCTGAGGGGCCCAGGAGTGCCCAGCTCAGGCAAGGAGAGTCCAAAGCCTCCGGCCGCCTGCGGTGAATTGGGATCTTTTCACACCCAGGGGCCAAATTCAGCAGCCCCCTCCCTCTGTCTTTGCCCCTCTCCAGATCTAATGACAATCCAAAGAGTTCCTGATAGGGTTTTAAAAGATGCTCTTCCATTCACCGTCCACCAAGCATGAAAATCCAGCTCGTTTGTGTCTATTCTTCGCTGTAAAGGCCTGGTCAGCCCAGGGCCTGCAGCCTCAAACTTGTCACTCACTTTTCACTTCCTTTTGTTGGATTCGCCTTTATTTCATTCTTCTGCCTCCTCCGCACACCCTCCTCTCCCCCTCCTCACTCCATTCCTGTCCTTCTCCTCTGCCCGCCCCCAGCACTTCCCCATCCCTCCATCCACATACAAAAAGCAACAGACCAGTCTGGGAATTTCTTTACTGGCTCCATGGCCCCTGCCCCCACCCTGCCTCTTCTCACTTGCTGCTTTTAAAACGCATTAGCGAAAAGCCAACAGCCACTAAAGAGGACCAAGGATCCAGCAGCAAACCGCCTCGTCCCCTGGCTGGAAATGGCCCCAGGGACCTCTGAGTCCCAACCTTTGGCTTCAGGGGTGTCGAAAGTGAAGGCCAAGGAGGGGACAGGACTGGCACAAGGTCAAGGCAGTGTTAGTAGTTAGCAGGGCCCAGAACCCAGTGTGCAGCCTCTCAGCCTGGACTTCCAATGCAGAAGGATGGCTACTCCTCCTTCCCACTGCACAGAACCGATCCCTCTGACTCTTAGCAGTCTGTGCCGCGTGTCGCAGCCTGCGTGTTGGGGCCATGATCGGTTCACTGCCGCGTCCCTTGAATGCCCAGGATACAGTAGGCATTCAGTGGTGGTGGTGAGCATGGGGGGTGCTTTTGTTTTTGTAATATTAGGGATAGACTGCAGAGTCACTCTCCCACTGAACTACATCCTAGCCCATTCTATTTTTTAGCTCAAGGCAGGGTCTTACTAAGTTGTCCATGGTGGCCTTGAACTTGTGATTCTCCAGCCTCAGCCTCCCAAGTGCCGGGATTATAGGTGGATGCCACCATCTCTAATGTAGTGATGGTGCATTTAATAAAATAAATTGCAGGAATGTGCCAGCCAGGTTGCCCCTGCTCTCTGGGCCTCTTATCTGTCACTTTTGAGGCTGTAGCTTTGTTGCCAGGCTCAGAGAGTAAAGGTTGAGACTCTGGTCCAGAGGAGGCGAGGAGAGGTAAGGGGGAATGTGCGTTCCAAACCCCTTCCCAGTCACTTCCCTTCTGAGAACTACCCACATGGAGGGGGGTGGACAACACGGGACACGCTCCCGCCCTTCCCCAGGACATGGCCAATAGGATCAGGAATCCTCAGGCTGCTCCAGGGCTGGGGTGGGTGTGGCAATAGGCCCCCCATCTGTGGCCACCTGAAGAGAGGTAGGAAGACAAGCAAGACAGCTTGAGAGGGCATCAGTTCCACAATCCTTGGAGAGTGATGCCTATGCACCAGGCCTTGGGCAAGTGACGGAGACAAAAGAGAGGTGGCTGCTGTGCCTCAGAAGGAGGCACTGGCCAGATTTAAAAGTACAGCCCATGAAGCTTGACCTCCCCTCTGCAGCCGTGTGACAGCACCACTGGCCAGCGCCCTGCCCCAGCTACACCCTGACGCCATCATCACCTGGCCCTGGGGACTCTGCCTCTGTGGCGCCTGTGGGTCCAACCTTCACCTCTCTCTCCGGGCTTCTCCATTGGCTCTGGATTGCACTGTCACCCCAACCATTGTGAGGTCCCTGCCTGCAGTCCTGGTCACCTCCCCCTCTAGGGCAGCCCACCTGGCAGCAGCTCATGTTTTGGCTGCACAGAGCCTTCCAAGAGGACAGGAGAGCTACTTCCTTCTTTGGCAGACTGTAGTGGTCAAGAGTAGGGGCCTCAAAGTCAGAACTCCTGGGTTCAGATGACAAATCTTCCACCTACAATCTCAGCAAGCTTAGGCAACCTCTTTGAGCCCTGGCACCATTTGTGCAATAGGGATAATGATGGCCTTTCTCTGATAGAATAGTCATAAAGATTAAATACAGACTCTGCAATATACAACCACCCTTCTTCATGTCCTGGGGGGATTGATTCCTAAACCCCCAAAGACACCAAAATCCAAAGATGCTCAAGACTCTTACATAAAATATATATTAAAAATTTTGAAAGACATTTATTAACCACATAATGTGACTGCAGAACTTCCTTTCATTTCTAAATTTTGCTACTTTTTTGCATTGTGTGCTATTTTCTAATTAGGGGGAAATGTTATCCTTTAAAAGTTTTAATTAATAATGCAGTGGTACTTCAATTTTTTCCTTTTTTTTTTTTTTTTGGTGCTGGGGATCGAACTCACGGCCTTGTGCTTATGAGGCAAGTGCTCTAACCAGAGAGCTAAATTCCCAGCCCCTACTTCAATTTTTTGAACACTTTCTTAGGTGGAACAACATGAATGGTTTCATCAAGGTGGAGCTCCTGTGTGGGCTGAAGGCTGGGTGGGAAAGCAGGGACCTGAAGGACTGTATGTAGTACTAGAGGCCTGGGAAGATGGGAAGCAAGTAGCAGAAGGGGGATTTGAACCCATATCTCCCAACTCAGAGGCCAATGACCTTTCCATTTTTCTTTCCAGTTTCTCACTGTAAGGTGGGGAGTTGGAGGAAGGGACATAAAAGAAACTGTGTTAGTCATCTTTCCATTACTGTAACAAATACCTAGGATAAACTTAGACAGAGGAAAGGCTTATTTGGGCTCACAGCTTTGGAGTTTCAATCTATAGCCAATTGGCCTGGTTGCTTTGGGCCTGTGACAAGGCAGGGCATCCTAGCAGGAGCACAGGTTAGAGGGGGCCCATTCACTTTATGGCTGGCGATTGAAAATGAGAGAGACTGGTATTCCAAGATCCCCTTTGAGGGTGCACCCCTGATGACCTAAAATCTCCCAGTAGGCCCCACCTTTAATTTTTATTTTGAGACAGGGTCTTGCTAAGTCGCTAAGTTCCCCAGGCTGGGCTTGAACTTGCAATCCTCCTGCCTCAGCTTCTCAGCATGCTGGAATTACAGTCATGCATCACCATGCTTAGCTTTTAAAAGTTTCCTCAGCCCTCCAACAGTGCTGAACTGGGGATTAAGCCTTTAACACATAGGGCGAGGACTCTGGGAGTTCACGATAGATCTCAATACCTGGACTACCCAGAAACTGAGCTCCTTTTTTTTTTTTTTCTTTTTTCTTTTTTGGTTTTTTAAGGCAGGATCTCCCTAGGTAGTTCAGGCTGGCCTTGAACTCACTATGTAGCCCAGGTGGGCCTTGAACTCACAGCAATCCTCCTGCCTCAGCCTCTTGAGCGCTGGGATTACAGGTGTATACCACCACACCCAGATGGACCTAAGAAACATCACCAGAAACTGTGGTTTAATTGGTTCACCAAATGGTACTTTAAAAAATGTAACCATTTTAAATAAGAATCTTGCTATAGCGAGTTGAATAGTGGTCCTCCAAAAGCCACATCTACCAGGAACTGTAAATGTGACCTTATATGAAAAAAGTGTTTGTGGACGTAATTAAGTTTGAAGTCTCCAAATGAGACCATCCTGGATTAGGTAGCCCTAGATCAAAACACAAATCCATAGAAGAGGAGAAGAAAGAGACATGGGGACACAGAGAAGAAGGTCTTATGAAGACAGGGGCAGAGGTTAGGGCTCGGCAGCCACAAGCCAGAGCCCCAAAAGCCACCAGGAGCAGGAAAGACAGGAGGGAGCTTCCCCAGAGCTTCTGGAGGAAGTGCCAACTTCTTGATTTTAGACCTCTTGGCTCCACAACTGCGAGAGAATAAATCCCTCTTGTTTAAACCTGCCAGTTCGTGGTGATCGGTTATGGTGGCCCCCAGGACCGCCGTAATAGACTAACAGACTAATAGACTGCCTGCACTGTTTCCATGTCCTGAAACAGAGCACGTGGCAGAGGTCAGCTGAACGGCAATCGACAAAATCTCAGCAAATGTCAGCTCCCCACATCTGCCTATTTTGATGGTTAGGGAGCCGCCACAAATGTCATTCATGGTCCCACAGTGTGCACTCCTGGATCTGTGCAGACGTGCTTGTCCGTCAGTCACGTGGCCCAGACTGCTTTGGCGACAGAGCTCTTCCTTCTGCTGTCCTGGCTAGTTGGCTGCTGACGGCTTTCTAGTCACTGCCCCTCCCCAGCCATGGCCCAAGGAGGCAGTCAGCCAAGCCTGGGGGCACTTTGCACAGAGAAGGAAGTAGAATCCACGCAAGTACCTGTGGGCCTTTCCTATGACTTGTGTGTGAGCTTTGGGTCTTGTTCCATCAGAACCATACCAGGGGACAGGAAAGCAGAGGCCTCCACTAGTGGGGTAGGGGAGGAACCAGCTGGGGAGTCAGGAGTCTGACTTGAAAGTGGGTGCAAGCTTGCTACACTGCACAGTGTCTGGCCTCAGATCTTGTGAGAGGAAAAGGTTTCTAGGATGACTAAAGTGGCCCAAGCAAGGTCAAGGGACAAATTCCTTGAGGGGACCTGGGAAGGTATGAAGCAGAGAAGACCCCCAGGACAAAGAGACAATGACAGGAAAATGAGCACAGGATCGGAGCCCAAAGGCTTGGGAAAATCCCAGCTCAGTTAACATTTCACGACTGTCCTTCCAGACTTTTACATACATATATGAAGAAAAAAATCAAACTACAGTACATCTTTGCCGTATTGTGTACAATTCACTTAGTACGTATGAACATCTTTCCATCTCAATAAACTATAGATCTTTCTTGTCATTTTAATTATTACATTATTGCATTCATTTTCTCATCTGTAAAAATAGCCTGTATTCAAGGATTTGAGCAAATGCAGATCAAAAATACTCAAAAACTGCAACCGTTCTGAATGTGCACTGACTTTTTCTTGCCACAGTTTTCTAAATGATACAGTGTAATGCCTGTTTACACAGCATTTACATTGCATTAGGTATCATAAGTAGGCTAGGGATTATTTAAAACACAAGAGAGGATTCTATAGGCTATATACAACTATGGTGCCTTTTTGTATAAGGGACTCACAGATCCTCAACTTTCAGTACCCAAGGCAAGTCCTAGCCCAGTCCCCCACCGACACCATAGAAGACCATCTAGACTGTACCTAGTACCTGTGTTCTTGGGTTAGGGGAGGTTAAAGTGAGCAAATTATGGAAGTCCGGGTATGTGCTGGGATAGGATTCAGGGACATTTGCACAAAGAGGGTGGCTCCTTTGTTAGCCACCCTGCCTACAGGACAAATGCTGCAGGACCAGCCTGGAGCGGGAACGCTGGGGAGACAGCGGCAGGGGAGAGCAGCCAGCCTGCCCCCCTCATCTGTCAGCACTGACAGAGCTGCCCCCACAGGGCTCGGGCCCAGCTGCTGAGCGCTGCAGGTACAGAGCAGAGCCGCTCCCGGCCTGCAAACCCCCTCTTAGGTCAACAGACCAAGGGGCTCTGTCCGCCTGGTTGGGACAGGGAAGATTAATGCGGCAGGTGCAGATGGGGGTGGGACAATCACCTAGCCCGACAACAAGGTCATGCATGAAGAAGCGGGCCTGCTGTCTGTCACCCAGCATGGGCCCAGGTTTGGCCGGAGGTGGGTTGAAGCCGGTGATGCACCTCTGCTGCCTGCCCTGCCTTCTCCTCCCCTGGCCTCACCTGGCCTCATACTAGTACTAGTACTTCAATCCTAATATAAAACAGCATAGCATTTTCCTATAACTTATACACAACCTTCCGTAAACTTTAAGTCATCTTTAGATATATAAAATACCTAATGCAATGTAAGTACCATGGAAATAATTGTTACATGCATTGTTTAGAGAATAATGACAAGAAAAGAGTCAGTGCATGTTGAGCGTACATGTGATTTAATTTTTGAATTTTTTGACCTATGCTTGGTTGAGTCCTCAGATGTGGAACTATTATTTCTTTAGGAAATGTCCCCGAAGTGGAACTACTGGTCAGAGTTATGTGCTCTGGAAGACTTCTGACACACACTGCTACCCATGTTTATTGAGGCCTGTAGATCGTCCTTCCCGGAGTGAAGAGGGTGGGAGGAAGCAGCGGCCTGTGAAAGGAGGCTGGAATGGAGGCCAGTGGAGCACAAATACCACCTTCCTGGTCTTTGCCATCCAGCCTTCCACCCAGGGACAGAAGGCACCGGGCAGGGAGGTGAGGGACCGGGGCTTGAGAGATGAGTCACCAGAGCTACAGAGCAGCCCAGAAGTCAGGATGGAGAAGAAAAACATCTCTGGGGAGATGAAGTCATGGGAGACTTCTCAGAGGTGGTGACATTTCTGCTAGCCTTGCATGGGGAGGAGGATGAACCACTGAGTATGCGAACCCCATGTGCGGAAGAGGTGCCCACGGTTTGGAGGAGGGGAAGATGGAGGGGACAGAGCCTGCCCTTAGCCATGGCACCCTTCCCCAATTCATTTTAGATGAATCTTCAAGTGGCAAAGCCTTGCCCATGGCCAGACCTGAAATGAGAAGGGAGTCCCCCTGCTTATGAGCTTTGCAATCTCAAGCAACACTTGGACCCACTCTGGCCCTCAGCTTCCCCATCTGCAAGTGTGGGGAAGATGGTTATTCCCTGGCACACGCAGCCATGGGCATGGAGGGTGCTGCATGGGTGAGCCTTCGTCAAAAGGCAGAAGCTACCTTCTAATTACTATCCTAAAGCTAAAGGATGTCCTATTTCCATTTTCTCCTTTCTAGACTACCCTGCTGGCCTATGTAGGACCCAGCAGACTGAGCACAGCTACTCTGCCATGATGCTCCTGTCCTCACACACTCACAGTGCGTCTTTGAGGTAGGAGTTATTATTTGTCCCATTTGACAAGTGACACAGCAGAGGCTGTGAGCACTCAATAATTTACTTTGGTTGGCACTGGCTGGGGGGCAGTCAAGGTCTGCCTGGCCCCCTAGCCCTAGAGCACTCCCTGGGCCAGATTGTCACCAGAGGGGAGATTACCCTGCAGCATCACAGGCCGGGCAGGGAGCCAAGTGGAGTGTATCTGGAGGCCCAGGGCTGGGGAGGGTCCGAGGCTGTGAGGGGGAAGGCAGGACCCCCCTCCACTCCCACCCCTCAACACCTCCACTGGCCTCACTGCAGGGGGCAGCCAGCTGCTGGCCGACCTGACCTTGCACCTCTGACAATGATTTAACCATGGAGGGGGTGGGGCTGGCCTTAGTGCTGTCCATGGCGGAGAGCTTCAGCCCCAGCCTCTGGCATAGCTACTAACGGGGGCATGCAGAAGAGGGTCCAGGGAGAGGCCAGCAACCTTGGGATTTTTCTGTGATTGCTGCCCAATACCAGTGACCCACTAAACCCATGAAGTCCTCTGTCTCTCCCCTTCATGGTCTAACTCAGCTTCCCTTAGTGTAAACACAGATTGCTCTGAAATACTGCCTGCCACTCTCTCCGGCCCCCTCTGGGGAACTGCTCAGAGAATACCGCAGAGGACTACAGAATGAGGACTTAGAAGTCTTCAAGAGAAGCTGGAAATTCTGGTTTGTAGGTGAAAACCTACTTCCTAATGCTAGTAACTAATTGGGAGGGAAATGATTAAATCAGCCCAGGCCAAAGTCAGTCTGAAGGAAACCTTAGGCTGGAGTCTCTGATCTACAGGCAAAAAATATACAGGGTGGAAAAAATCACGATGAGGTATTATCCAGCACCCTTTGTTGTAGGTGGGGAAATTGAGGCTAGAATGTGGGAGGGGAGAGAAGCATAACTTGGTGGTGGTCACACAGAGAGTTAGTGGCCTGGCTGGGCCAGGAATCCAGGTCTCTTGCATTCAGCCTGAGACTTTGCCATAATTTTCGTGGCTGAGGGGGTCAGTGGGGCTCATGGAAATGCTGAGCGGATGGCAAGTGGAGCCCTTCCCTCCATGCAGCCCGCACGCTTGTGCACCTGTGAGCCCCTCTCACCTTCACTCCCTCCCCACTCCAGGACCCCAGGCTCACAGGCACCCAAGGCCAGAGGGAGAGGCCCACTCTATCCTTTCCCATCCAGAGCCCACTGTGTGTGTGGTGGGTGAGTGGGGGGACTAGCTTCTTAAATACTGATTTTTACAACCAACCAAGAAAATAGACAAAGACACAAGGCAGATGAAGCCCACATATCACATTTATGAGCACTGACACAGATTTTGAAGAACACGGCTCTTGGCTACGGGTGGGTGGACGTTTTAACGTGGAAAGCTAGAATCAGGCCAGCTTCCCCACAAGTCACAGGCAACGTGGCACCATCACGGCCTTCCCTACTCACCAGGGCACAACAGAAATGCACATCCCCAGCTGGTCACTCATACCCAGAGGAAGGGGCTGATGGCTCCTGCCAAACCCACCAGCCAGAGAAGCCAGTCTACATTCCCAGGAGCCACATGAGGAGATAGCAGACAGGCCAGCTGTGTCTTCCTAATCAGGCTCCCTCCACAGCATCAAGGTTCGAATAGGTCTGTACTACTGACTTCGTAACGCTCCTTCTTTGCTATTCTCTTCGTATTGCTCTGGACTTATAATGTTCTGCTTAAATCATCAGTCTAGTATTAAATAATGTACAGCATCCCATCCAGTGAAATTTTAATTTCAAATACTGGATTTTTTTTGTCTCTTGGGTGTTCCATTTGGGTCTTTAAATCTTCAGTTTCTTTTTTCATCATAATCGGGTTTTCCTCTAAATCACTGAGCATGAGTATTATTTGCAAGAGCTATTTCAATATCCTTGAATACTAATTCCATCATCTTGGTTATTTCTGGATATATTTCCACTGGTCAATTTCTCTCCTGATTATGGGTAACATTTTTATACTTCTTTGTATTTCTGATCATTCTGGTTTAGATGTTGGCCAGTGCTAATTCATGTTGTTGAGTGCTGGATATTGTCATTTTCCATTAAAGAGAGGTTGTTCTTTATTCTGACAAACTATCAGAAGACCAGCATGATCTTTGTAAGGCTTGCTTTTAAGCTTTTTCTAAAAAGTAGGACTACTTCACTCTAGAGCTAGTGTATCCTCACTATTGAAATCTTGCCCTTCTGGAATCTCTCAGCACATGTATGGACGTCTCATATATTCAGTCACGTCTCTCCACCCTGGCTAGTTGGACCTCTAACGATTTCTCAGGCTGTATGGGCTTGGAAAATTTTTATTTATAGCTCCCCAGTAGTTGTTCTTACCCTGGAAATTTTGTGGCTTGTTTGTATTTATTAGTCTGGAGTTTCACTTGCTACATGCACAGACTTGTATCTAAAGACTCAAGAGAGCTTTATGCATATTCCTGGAACTTTCTCTGCTGAGCTCTCTCCTCTCTGTTACTCAAGACTCCTGAGCTCTGCTTGGGCCCCGTCCCTGGACCCCGGGACAGAAATCACCTCCTGGACCAAAGCTGGCACCCTTGGGCTCATGTCACTTGTTTGTGTTCTCTCAAAACTGCACTCCTGTGCTCTTGTGCATTGTCCAAGAACTGTCCTGTTATGTATTTTGTCCCGTTTTCAAGCTGTTGATGCCGCATGCCAGTCTGCCCCAGTTTTGGCGCTTCTTTTACAACTTAAAGCAGAAATCTAGAAAGAGACAAATGCTCCACCAACAGCTTCTGTGTAACAATGAGCACTGGACCATTTAGGATTAAATGGAGCATCTTTGCGCTCAGAGGGATGTTCTCTTTGATTATCTAGCAACAAGGCTCTGTGGCACCCTGGAAAGACTCAGGGATCAGAGAACTAAATCAGCAATGTCCTATCTGTAGTGCCTTTGCTTCTGCCTGCCCCACATCCCTTCCCCCTTTCTCTCAGTTTCAGCACCTCCTTCCTTTGGAGAATAGCTCATCCCCAATTCAGCATGGTTAGGCTGGGGCTGCTCATTATGATGCCCTCCCTTCCAGGCCATAGTGATGGGTACGTGATCCAGGCCCAGCCAGTCACGACTCTTCATCTCCCTATCTCAGCTATTGATTCAGGAATGAGTACAGGATCCAATCTAGGCCAAGCACAACCCTTCCTTAGGGTTTTTACCTGCAAGCTAGGACAGAAAGTCTTACTGGGCATCACCAAGCTGGACTGATGTGAGCCTCCAGCTTTCTGCAGCCATGTCCTAGCCATGTCCCTTCTCCACAATAAAAGCAATCAGGGCAGAAGAGCAACAGGGGAAGCTGACAACATGAGCGACATCCCTGGAGTCCCTGAGGCCAGCTCCACTTCTGTATTGCCTGCTTATATGAACCAATAATTTCCCTTTCCTGCTGGTCTGAGTTGATTTTCTGTCACTTTCAACCCCAGCAGTTTTACTGTTTCTGGGTTTTAATTCCAATGTCTTCAAAGAGCACTGCTCCGAGATATAATTATGTGCATGATCATCTACTTGTGTGTAGCCCTCCTATTCGTGAATAGGTATTTTCCAGATGGAGACAAGTCCATCAGAATGGCAGGTAGCTCACACAAACACCTGAAGACCCGAACTCACCCACCCTAAGGGCAGGACCAGGGTCAGGTTCATCTGCACCCACCGAGCACTGAGCCCAGGGCCTGATTCAGAGTCAACATCATATCAGTGTTTACTGGACAAATGAATGAATGTGAAAAGACAAGAGTGTTTTGCTAAGTGTCTGTAGTGAGGTGTAGGGTGTGACTTTTGCTGGGCAGAGAGATTTTTGTGCTCAGACTTAGCAGGAGAAACTGAATGGTGACCCTTGTTAGGAGTCTACATCAATAGTCAAACATGAGGGTTGGGGATTTAGCTCAGTGGTACAGCACTTGCCTAGTAAACACAAGGCCCTGAGTTCAATCTCTGGCACCAAAAAAAAAAAAAAAAAGTCAAATATGAGACGGCAGAGACTAGGGGGTGAGGGGCGCTGATATAGGGAGATTCCCGAGACACCATTGCCTTGGTGACTGGATGCTCAGATAGTGTGACAGTGTGGTGGGGAGGTTTGGGGTCAGAAAGGAGATGAGAGGTGTCAGGACAGAGGTGAGTCAATGAGGACCAAGAATTTTCCACTTTGAGGGCCAAGAAAGAAAAGCTCAGGATGAGACTGTTGGGAGGCAGCACGTGTTTAGTTGACGGCCTCTGTGGTTTTGAGCCAAGACCTCTGGATGAATGTCCCATGAGCCAGGAGAGTTGTCACATTTGGAGCCATCAGGGGAGAGAAAATACTAAAACAATAAATCTGGGAACAGATGGGGAAGCCAAGGAATGAGAATGAACCCCAGGTCCATTCAAGGGCTGGGACCAACCCTGCCAAATGACAGCAAACCTAGGGAGCCAGCAGACTAGAGACCAGGTAGGTCCCTCTGTGTACACAGCCCAGATCCTACTGGAGCTGCAGGAAGGAGCACGCAGGAAGCTCAGAGAGGTAGGAGAAGGCCAGGCAGACAGTGGTATCCTGGAAGCCAAGAAAGCCAAGAAAGCCAGGAACGGTTTCAACAGTCAGAAGTCGCAAGATGGTGGGGAAGAAGAGGGACTGGGAAAGGGGAGATGGCAAGGAAAGGCAGGGTGGACTCAGCTGGGACTCTGGGCATGTCCTAGAGCAACATTACCCAGCCTCAGTCAACTTCTGGCGGTAGGAGGGAAGTTAAAGGAGCTGATTCTTAAAGAGTTAGGGCAGGTCAGTTGTCACTTTATTTCTTACGATTATTCTCTTTTCACCAAGCTTTTCTCCAAGCTTCCTGGACAGCTTCAGGCCATGCAGACCACCCTCACCTCAGACCTCCCTTTTGGTCTCTCCCCAAGCTTGTGACAGGTGAGCCCCCCCACTCAACTCTGGTCTGCCCCCAGGCATGTGGGTTAGACTCCCATCCCCTACCATTCTGAGAGCAAGCTTGGCTGAGGTGGGAGGTCCCTGAGCCCTGGTGGGCTAAGGGTCGAGTGGGTGAGGCTTAACCCCAGCCCGGCAAGCCCAACCTTCCCATGGCCTGAATTTCCCAGAAGGTGGAAGTCAGCACAGGTCCCATTTTTGGAGCCTAAATGCATTTGGGGCCAACGATCCCTAAAAAGTCTCCAAGGGACAAGAGTAGCAAGCAACAAGCTAGTCTGGAAAAGGGCTTGGCCACGGAAGGGCGTCTCAAAAAACCCTGCACAGCACCCCTGCACGGCCGCCAGTCCTGCGCCTTCTGAGCCGCCCGTTTGCTCTCCACTAGGCCCGAAAGTTCAGTTAGCTGCGAGAGGGCGAAGAGGGGACAGGGAGGGAGCCAGAAATCAGCGCGCTGTGTGGCCTGCAGGCAGCCCGGCTTTTGAAGGCCGATTTGCTGCGGTGGGGCAGGAGGAGGCCGATGCTAATTTCCCCGGGAGGGGGTCTGCGGCCCCTCCTCCGAGTCGGGGGTGGGGGGCGGCGGAGAGAGAGAGCGGAGGCTGGACTTGCTGGTTGCGGTTGCCGGGGTCTGCCCTCTTCCTCCGCTTCCTCTAGACCTTCCACACTTCCCGGGACCCCGTGTCGAAACCACCAGGCACAGAGTAGGTCCGTCCAAGGATCCAGCAGATCCTCACTTGGCCTCTGTTTTCTGGCACAGGAACGGACACGCTAAGCGTTGGACAATCAGGGTGAGACAGCCGGACCTTGAACCCTGGACACCCGCCGCCCCGGGGACCGGATGGGTGCCGCCTTCGGGCACAGCCTTGCCTGTGCGGCTGTCTGAACCTCTGGGGAGGCGGGTGCCCCCCGAGGCCCAGGAGAAGTCTGGGGAGCTAACACTTGCTGCCGGCTCCCCCTGCGGCACCCCACCCCAGAGCCCCAGACTCCACTGCACAGCGCTTGGCTTCTCCAACACCAGGTTAATGAATTATGTATAGTTCTTTTGGGAATTAGCATCCGCCTCTTCAATTTGCAATAAGGATATAAACTTTCAAATAGTAAGCTTACATAATATACTTTAAATCACCGTGAAGAAAAAGAAGTAATCGGTTAAGTTACTTCTGCCGATGGTTTGGCGAGGCAAAAAGTGTGGATTGGCTACTTGAGGCTGGGAAGGGTCTCGACAGCCCTGTCTCAAGGGGCAGAGTGTGGCTCAGAGACACAGACTGGTCCAGAGGCAGCTGGGGCCTCCCCAGACCGCCCAGGTAGCTAGCTCTGCGGGGAGGGGCTCCCGAGCAGACCCCTGGGACTCCTCCACTCAATCCTCCACCTCCCTCCTGCACATGGTTCCATTACCTAGGGGGCTGAG
Organism: Hystrix cristata; assembly: GCA_004026905.1. Lineage (NCBI taxonomy): Eukaryota > Metazoa > Chordata > Mammalia > Rodentia > Hystricidae > Hystrix > Hystrix cristata. The sequence goes on from PVJO010003460.1 coordinate 30,266, forward strand.
GGCTTTGTTCCTGTCCATGCAGAGAGATAGCATGTACACCCACCCACATACACACACACACACACACACACACACACACACACACACACACAGTTTCTCCTTCCTTCCCTCTTCTTCCTGTCCCCTTGTCCCCTCCCCTTCTCTTGGCTGCAAGGCCCCTTCAGGAGCCCCTCTGTGAGGTAACTGGATTTCTCCCCTTGCTAGCTTGCAATGAAAATGTCATCTATTCCAGGCCACCACGAGGGAGGGATCAAGCCCCTTTCAGCCAGCCAGGCTGGAGTGCTGAAGCTACTCAGGCCTCCCACTCAATCCTCCAGCCTCCCAGCGTGCCCAGTCAGTAGTGGCCCTGGCAGGGCTGGAGCCTAGGTGACTGGATTCTGGGACTGCCAGCAGGTCCTTTGGCTTGCTGTCACCCCACTCACTGCCAGCAAGTCGGCACTGGAGACCTTGGATTTAAAGGAAATCTCCCCAAATGTGGGCACATGGAAGGAGGACAGGAGAGAAGGAAAGGGGAGTTCCATGGACGTTCCAAGATGGCACTCGAAGAGCAGATGACAGACAGCAAAGGGCAGATGTGGGGCAGGAGGATGGGTCCTTGTCCCCTACTTTAGAAATCAGTATTGTGATGGAGGCTGCCAAGTCACAAGCCACCTGGGCACATTCCAGGCTCAGCTGGAACCCAGGTTCAGCATGTTGTGGTCTTGGGGCTCCTAGGTGGAAAGATATCAGGAAAATGGCTCACAGTGTATTCAGACATCTGCCAGAGTCCTTCTACATGACCTTGTGGGCAGAGTGAAAAAACAGGGGAAATGGGGTAGAAAGCAGTGATGTAGCTCTCGAATCTTGAAAGGTTTCTCCAAAGGGAGAAAACTAAATGCCCTAGTCCTAACCCAGCACCCAGTGTGGAAACTGAGGTCCGGATGGGTCAAACACAGGCTTACATCTGCCCTGCCCTACATGGCCAAGAAAATTTCAAATCCAGGTCCACATCGTTCCCAAACTTTATACCTTCACTGGCAGACCTGCGGTTTAAAAAGCAGCTGCAATTCTGGATGACGTTAACATCCAAAACGAGGGCCAGGACAATCTCCACATCTTTTTGCTCTGGTCACAGCCCAGCCGAATAGTGAGGACACAAACCCATGTCACTGCAAGAGAGGACTCAGAGGACTCTCTCGCTGTCCGTGGACAGCTGCGGGCCCCTGAGCACAGATGGCATCAGTCCCCCAGAGAAGTTGCCAGGTAGGCACGCCGCACGAGGAAGGAGTTTCTGAGAAAGGTGGCGTATGTAGCATCATTTTAGTCAGAAAAAGAGGCTGTGGGTGGGGTTTGGGGACCACTTCATCCAAGGTGCCCTCTGGAACCCTGGAACCAGCTGTTTCCTGCCTCCCTTCACGCGCCTGTGCCTTGGTCTGCCCTCACTCTAGCCTAACTCACGGCCCCACCGCTGACCCCCAGTCTCCTCCCCCACACACAGTTTCAAACAGGAATCCAGCCAGTCCTGGTCACACGTGATGAACGTTCTGATGACCCGTGATTACAAGGACAGCAGCGCCCATCCACGCTTCTTCCCCTCCGGGCCTGCCACCCTCCTGCAGAGCTCCTGCATCCTCCACAGTTCTCCTAGCACCTCTGCTTCTCTGCCCCAGGACATCCCTTTGCTTCATGAAGCCCTCGGTGCCCTGGAGCTTGGCACCGCCCACCCAGAACCGCCCCACTCACAGTCCTCTGCCAGCTGCTGGCCCCCAGCCTCGAGGCTCCTCTCTGAACTCAGGACACATCCAGGTCACCTCTCTGACCTTCACAAGCTGGAGGGCAGGACTGCCCGCCCCCAGGTCTATGGACTTGGGCTTGGTGGGGAAGGAGTGCTACCAGGAGAGGGGCTCTGAGGTGAGAGATGGCACCCAGCTCTGTGCTGACTGGCTTCTTGTTCTTATTCGGAACACTACCGCAGGTGAGGTCCTCTGGCTCTTTGGGAAGGCTGTGGGCAGAGCAGAGATACCCAGGCCACGGCAGCCACACACACCCAGGAAGGTTGTGCGAGAGGTGGAAACAGAAGTCTCAGAATGAATAAAAAAAAAAAAAAAGTCTCAGAATGGTCACTCCCTCCCAGACTGGAATTCTTTTCAGATCCCAGCTGCCTTCGCTAATTATTTCTCCATGCTCCCCCCACCACTTGTCTCCCTCTCCTCCCCTCTTCCTCCTCCTTCCCCTCCTCGTCCTCCATGACAGACATTATTGAATGCTTACCAGGGGCCAGGCTGGCTGAGGCACTTGATGTGGGCCGCTGCCTCGTGCGATTTAGGTGCTGTAACTTGTCCTGAGACCTAGAGAGGTCAAAGAACCCACCCAAGTCACTACAGCCGGTCAGCAGGGATCAGGGCTCACACCCAGGAGTCTGGTTCCCCAAACAGGCCTCTCCTGCCCCTCTGCCAGGAAGTTTTTATTCTTTAAAACTCGGTTAGAAGTCAACATTGCTTCTTCCTCCAGGAACCAACCTAGACCACACTTCTCAGACTTACTTGTTAGGCGCCATATCCTGCATTCTAGCTGATGGAATGGGGCAGAGGCAGAGCCCATCCAGGCCTGGGCAATAACAACCTGATTTCCCTCCCTCCTGTACTTCATTCTTCTGCAGTGAACTTGGCAGCTACCTGGGGTTGACGATGGAGACACAGATGAAAGGAATGTGGATCTTCGAATTACCATTAGGAAGCAGCTGCCCATTAATGAGACTCACGTGCTTTGGCCTCTCTGCGAGTAAGAGATAAACTTCTATTGTGTTAAAGCTCTAAAATGTAAGGAGCTGTCATGGAGTATATCTAGATGTGCTCACAGGTGGGGCTTTGGGGAGGTGACTGGATCATGGGTGTGTGATACTCATCACAGGATTAGCCCACCAATGAGGTTTTTTTGCAGGGGGGTGGTGCTGGGGATTGAACGCAGGACCTTGCACTTGCTAGACCAGCATTCTACCACCCAGCTAAAACCCCAACTGGCCACTGATGAGTTTATAGCTAAATGTGATGTTGAGAGGTGAAGCCTGGAGGGAGGAGGTGGGTCGCTGGGGACGTGGCCTGGGGGGGTCTAGCTCCCTCCTCCTCCCTTGAGGCCTCTCTGCTTCCCACCACCCTGCCACGAGCTCTTTCTCCTCTGCCATGCCCCACTGCCATGCTGGTCTGCCTTGGAGCCAGCTGACTGTAGACTGAAACCTCTACAGACTTTGAGCCGACATAAACCTCGCTGGCTTTAATCTGTATGTCCCTGGTACTGTGTCTCAACAATGAGAAAGTGACTAAGATAGGAGGAAAATCACAGCAGCTACTATGCCCATGTTAATACAATCAACTACAATCACCTAGGTGATGGATACGTTTATCACAGAGTTTTCTAACAGCTTTATTGATATAATTGATATATCACAATCTACTCAATGGAGTGTACAATGCAATGATTTGAGCTTATTCACAGATAAGTGTAACTATGATTAGTCTACTTAAAACATTTTCATCAACTCAAAAAAGAAGCCCCTCACCCTTTAGCTGTCTACGCCCCAACTCATCTACCTTTACCCGAAGCCCAAAGAAGCCACCATTTGCTCTTTACTTATGGACTTTCCTGTTCTAGGCATTTCATGTGAAGCAAACTGCATAATTAGGTGGTCTTTGAGGACTGGTCTTGTTAATTTAGCACAACATTTTAAAGGTTCATCTATGCTATGACATGTTTCAGAATTCCATTTCTTTTTATGGCCAAATCATATTCCATTGTATGGATATATTACATTTTATTTAACCCTTTATTCATTGATAGGTTGCTTCCACTTTTCAGGTATTATGAGTAATGTTGTCATAAACATTCGGGTTTAAATTTTGTGTGGTCATATGTTTTTATCACAGTGAGCTGGCCACATGGTAACTCTACATTTAATCATTTGAGGAATTGCTGGACTGTTTTCTAAAGTGACTGCACCATCTTCCATGTCTGCAGTGATGTATGAAGGTTTCGGTTTCACGGTGTGCTTGCTAACATTCAGTATTATCTGATTTTTCAAATTCTCCCAACCCTGGTGAGCATGAAGTGCCATCTCCATCATGCTTTTGATTTGCATTTCACTGGTAACCAATGATGTCAAGCATCTTTTCATGTGATTATGGAGCATTCGTACCTCTTCCCTAGAGAAATATCTGTTCAGATTCTTTTTCCATTTTTTATTCTGATTGTCTTTTTACTATTGAGTTGCACTAAGCCATAGTTGGTGTCATGTTTTTTGGCTTGCAGTACTGGGGATTGAACCCAGAGCCTCACATATGCTAGACAAGCACTGTGCTACTGAGTTACATACCCGGTTCTTTTCATTGTATTGTTCACATTTTGAGACAAGTCCTTGCTAAGTTGCCCGGGTTGGTGTGGAATTTGTGCTCTTGCTCCCTGGGCCTCCCAAATCGCTGGAATTACAAATGTCTGTCACTGCTCCCAGAAAAGCCCTAGATTTTTAATCACGCATTACTCTTACATACAGTCATGGGCCTATTGAAGTTTATTTTTTTCATTTTGAATTAGTTTTGTTCATTTATACTCTTCTAGAAAATTATCCATTTCCCTAGTTCTTCAGAGTTCCACATCATATTGTTTATAATTTTTCAGTGGTAGAGGGCTTGCCTCACATGCATAAGGCCCTGAGTTCAATCCTTGGTACTGAAAAAAAGAAAAAGAGTCTTCAATATATCTTCTAAATTTTATGGAATCTTTCCTCTTTTGTTAATAATTTCAATTTCAGTTTAGATTTTTTCCTTTGAAAGTGGCTATTTGAAAGGTGTTCATTATCTTTTCAATTACTTATAACCTTTTAAAAATAGTCTTCATTTTTGAATAGTCATTTCAGTGAACTAAGAGAGTGTGGCCTAGAAAATCTCTACTCTTTGATATTAATTTAATTTATCTTTGTGACCAAGTATACAATAGACTTCTGTTAGTGTTTCACAGTTTTGAATGAGAGAAAATAAAATGTGATATGCACGTGTATATATGATCTTTTTATTTTAATTATTCAAATCCTCCATTTCCTTGCCTATTTTTTGTCTACTGAATTGTCAAATTCCGAGAGCCTTCTATTCAGTCACCCACTGTGACTGTGGTTTTCTTTTCTTTATAAAGTTCTTTTCTTGGGGTTGGGGATGTAGCTCAGTGGTAGAACTTGCCTTGTAAGCACAAGGCCCTGAGTTCAATTCCTAGCACCAAAAAAAAAAAAAAAAAAAAAAAAAAAGTTTTTTTCTTAAAGTTCTATTTATATATTTTAAAGTTTTCACTTTAAAATGTAAACTTTTTAAAGTTTACACAAAGGTTTATGACTGTTGCTATAGTTTGGATTGTGAATGCCTCTCAAGGTATGTGAGTAAGAGGCGAGGTTCCTGAATACTACTGGAAAATGGCAGATGCTCAAGAGGCGGGACCCAGTGGGAGGGTTGGAGGCCATTAGGGGTGTTCCCTGTTTTCTGTTCTTCATGAAGAAAGAATTTTTCTTCTAGAACTCAGTATTGGATTTGACCAATTGGTACAATATAACTAAAACTCCTAATATTGAGCCATCTAGTTTGAGATCACCCTGATTTTGTTAATTTATGGGTAATCATTATTTTTTCTGTTTGACTTCTGTATCTTTGGTGCTTAAGCCATCCACCAGGAGGTAGCTACTTGGAGATTTCCTCCTTGTGGCTTGCTATGGAGTGAGCCCTGAGTCTACACAGCAGCTCTGCCCCTTTCTTTTGGCAGGTTAAAAACCACATAAAAGGGACCCCCAGTAACCAACACAATTTTGAAAAAGAAGAACAAGTTTGAAGAACTCACACTTTCTAATTTCAAAATGTAATACAAGCCTATCATAATCAAAATGGTGTGGTACCAGCATAAAGAAGGACCTGTGAACCAACAGTAGCAAAACTTCATGTATGGGGGCTGGGGATTTATCTCAGTGGTTAGAGTGCTTGCTTTGCAAGCTCAAGGCCCAGAGTTTGATCCCCAACACCAAAAAAAAGAAAAAAAAAAAAAAACACCTCATGTATGTGGCCCATTGATTTCCCGCAAAGGTACCAAGGACAGTTCTTTCAACAAATGGTGTTGAAAAACTTGGATATCCACATGCAAAATAATAAATTAAACCCTTACCTCATGCCATGTACAAAAATTAACAAAAAATGGATCAAAGATCTTAATGTAAAAGCTTAATCTATGAAACTCTAGGAAGAAAACACAGAGGAAAAGCTTCATGATATCGGATTTGGAGATGATTTCTTGAATATGGCACCAAAAGCAGAAAAAAACGGACAAAATGGTCTTCATCAAAATGACAAACTTCTGTGTTTCAAAGGACACCATCAAATGAATGAGAAGACAACCACTGAAAGTCAGAAAACATTTGTAAGTAATATACTGGATAAGGGGTTACAATCCAGAATATATAAAGAACTTCTATAACTCAATAATAGCAACAACGACATCAAAACAACCTGTTTCGAAAGTGGGCAAAGGACTTGAATTGAAGAAAGAAGATATACAGATGTGCAATAAGGACATGAAAAGATCCTCAACTCACTAGTCACTAGAAAAAGACTAATTAAATGTTAGAATTGCTGCTAACCCAAATAACAAGGGTTGGTGAAGATGTGGTGCGTTGCTAGCGAGAAGTACGATAGCAGATTCACTGTGGAAGGTAGTTGGCAGTTCTTCAAAAAGCTAAACGTAGAGCTCACACATGATCCAAGAGTTGAAAGAAGGGACTCAGATAGGTACCTCTCCCCCAATATTTATAGCAGCATTATTCACACACCTGAAATGTAGGAGCTATCCAGATGGCCATCAGTGAGCGAATGAATAGAAGAATGTGTTGTATACGGATAATGGAATGATAGTCAGTCTTAAAAGGAATGAAATTTTAATACATGCTACAACATGGATGAACCTCGAAAACATTACGCTAAGTGAAGTAGACCAGAGACAAAAGGACAAGCGCTGTACAGTTGCCTTTGTCAGGGGTCCACAGGCAAATTCACAGAACGGCAGTTGTAGGAGTCGGGCTGGGGAGGAAAAGGGTTTCTACTGGGGATGAGGAAAAAGTTCTAAAAATGGCTTGTGATGCTGGTTTCATAATGCTGTGATTGTACTTAGGTCCCTGGTTCAAACACTTACAAATGGTTAAAATGGTTAATTTTATGTTCATATATCTTACTACAAAAAGAAATTCACAAGAAAAACCCCCAAAAGATACAGAAAGCTACTGAGCGTAACAGAAATCCTCATCTAAGAATATCCTGAAGGGACAAACGTTCACAGCTGAACATTTCTATTTCCAGCTTTGGAAGCAAATTATAAAGAAATCTGTATTGTTAAGGTCAATTCTCATTAGGTCCCCTGTCCCATTCCCCTTTTCTCTTCAGCCTCATGAATTTGGTATTTCTATCTCTCCTTCCAGTTCTTAGGCTTATGCTTTTCCTTCTTTACCCATAGTAAAGTATCATTTTCAGATTTAAATATGTGACATCCTGTTTTCTGGGTATCATTTTTTGGGGGGGTGCTGGGGATCGAACTCAGGACCTTGTGCTTGCTAGGCACGCACTCCACCACTTGAGCTAAATCCCCAGCCCCTCGTGGATCATCTCACAGTTGCTTTTCCTCTCGGCACAGTGCATTTAAAGCTACTCACTCATCACTCGGCTCTCCTCTCCTCTTCCTGCAAACATGCAGGATGATCCCAGTTTTCACCCTCACAAGCAGTGCTGTGCGGCCCCTAAGCCAGGACCCTGGCAGCCTCCCCTCTCTCCCCAGGGAGCTCGGGATATGCTCACCCTCTACATGAGCACCGGAGAAGGCTGGCGAGAACCATCAGATTTGCACATTTTTAACTTTACCAGTTCTTCTTCCTTTTTCCATTTCTTGGGTGGGGAATGTTGCTCAGTGGTGAAGTCTCTGTCCGGCATGTACAGTTCAATCCCCAGCACCATGAAAAAAATAGTGTTTCCTTCTTTAACAACCATGATTATTGCCTCTGAGCTCTTTAATCTGGGGGACTGTGTCTGCCGCAGGGCAGGGAGACTTCTGTGCCCACCCCCACCCCGTCCTTGTGTGCTCTGAGATGCTCTGTCCTTGTATCCTTTCCCTTTGCGCCCTGGAAATGTTTCTCTATCTGGTCCTTTGTGTCCTGAATTTAATTTCTGCACTTTCAGGTCTACTATTCGTTGCATCCATTACCAAAATTTTAATTCAGCTACTGTATTTTTTGTTGACCACTCTTTGCTGCCATGAATTGTCATTATTTAACAAAGCAGTATTCTTTCATTCCTTATAAGGAGGTCTGAAGTACAAATATTCTGATTTTTCCAGTAAACTCGATTGTTAAGGAAGGCTATACTAAGAGTCACATATTTATCGAGCAGCTACTATATGTCTTGTGGGGCACCAGAGCTGCGGTGATGATAAGATGCAATCTGGATCTCAGATGGTTTATGGGGAACGTGGACCCCAGCTGAGCCCTGTCCCCCGCAAATGTTCTCCACCTGCTGACATCTCTTCTGGGCATGAAACCCATTCTAGCCCTCCAGGTTAACATGGCCCAGGAGCCTTCGTGTGGCTGCGCTGGTCAGCTGGGATCTGTCCCTACTCCCAGTTGTTTCTAAATCTTTTGGGGGGCTGCTGGGGATCGAACTCAGAGCCTCACACTTGCTAGACAAGTGCTGTTCCACTGAGCTAAATCCCCAACCCTGGAGTTATCTCTAAATCCTGCTCTGGCTCCTGCATGGTACAAACGCTTCTGGAGCATCCCCAGCACCTCGCTCCACAGCTTCCCAGCCAAGCCCCCGTGCAGCAGGAGCACGGCCAAGGCTGTCAGGAAGGCCCAGACCTCGCTGATGCGGCCTTTGTCGGGCTTGCCAGAAGCTGCACTGGGCTCTGCCTCCAGCACAGGCTCCTGAACAGACAGACACAGGTGGTTTTCAGGTTGTGGGATTTCTCGGGGTGCACACTAGATATTGTGGCCATCATACACTTACTTTGGCAGGTGGAAGGGAGGACACAGGAACAGAAGAAGAAGAGGGTATCACAGCCATAGTGGGGTGAGGGATGGTACCCCTGGACCCTCACGGCTGGAGACCTTACATGGAGTGGAGGTTACAGAAGCTCAGAGATTGACCTGCTGGCAGCCGTAAGGTGCTGCTGGCCCTCTGGGGACCAGGGATGGGATACAGAGGGCCTGGCATGTCCCAGGGCCCCGCCAGATGGGTGCCACGTGCTCCAGACCACCAGAGTCCCTCAGCCAGAGCCGCTTAGCCAGCACCCTCATGCTCCAGGCGCCAGCGTCAGAGCTAGGCAGAGAGCAAAGCTCACAGCTGGTCCAGGCCCTGCCATGTTTGCCCTGCACCAGCACCGTGGCACCAGGAGTGCGCTCAGCATCACCCTTACTACTGCTGCCTGGGGTGTGGTGCCTCAGTGCCCGGGCAAGAGAGTGCAGGGTGGGGGTGCTGAGCCCCTTCCGTGCACTGCCCCCCCCCGTCATCGTCATCCTCGGGGGACCTGACCAGGTAGGGACAGTCATCCTGTCACCGTCCCCGGCCTCATCCCACGATGGCTCCTGGCTGTCTAAAGACCAAGGCCTCCCCCTGGTGGTCACCTGACACCTGTGCCGAAGGCTGTGCTGGCGGGGGGGGGGTGGGGGGACCTCATCTGGGCCCTGTTAGGGGTGTGGCAAGGCGGTGACTGTGATCCTGTGTCGCTCCGGTGCAGGCAGATTGGGTCAAATCCTGCTTCTGCCATTTATTCTCCTCTGATTTGAGCAAGTCACCTGGCCTCTCTAATCCCCTGAATCCTCGCCAGCAAAGTGGGAATAAAGAATGCGCTTCATGGCCCCTGATGGCTAAATCGATGAAAACGAAAATATGCTAAGCACAGTGTCCAGCACATAGGGATTTAATAGCCAACAACAGTAACCTTGGTTACTATCATTATTGGTCACATCCAGGTCATGTAACACTGCTTCATTCATCTGCTTCACGGAATGAGCATGCACTCATTCAACAGGTATTTACTAAACGCCTACTATATGCATGTATATATAATAATAGTTCTAGTTTCCCTCCTTTTAAGGTCTGTTCCTCGGGGTTAGGGGAGGCGGGCCTGGGGAGCAGAGCTGCTAGCGTGGGGCTCTGAGCAACGGGCGGACAGCGCCACCTGGTGGACATATGTCGCCATGTCCGCTCTGCGCATTTTCTCCAGCCTTCTTTCTGGGACTCTCACGATTATAACTGGGGGGGGAGAGGGAGGGGCTTTCCAGGAACACAAAGGCTGTAAGAAACCAGGACCCCATGGCAAAGCTACTGGACCAGACCCAGAAGAATGCTAGTCAGGGCAAAAGCTTGGAAGGATCCAGGCTCTAGGAATGCTGGCAGAGCCTCTTAGCATATACTGATTTTTTTTCCACTGAGTATTCAACTCAGGGCCTTCACACTGAGCCACATCCCCAACCCTTTGCATTTTTTGAGACAGGGTATCGCTAAGTTGCCCAGATGGGGCTTCTGCCTGGGGCTTCTTGACATCTTCCTGCCTCAGCTTTCTGGAGTGCTGGGATTGCCAGCGTGCACCACGGAGCCCGGTTTGAAGTACAATTTTACTGAGTTAGCCTGGCCTCAGCTTCCATCATCTGCAGAGTGACCACACAGTAAGTCTCTCCATACGCAGAGCTGGAGCGCAGCTCCCGGGAGATGAAGAGGGGTGTGGAAGCATCAGGTGTGGATCTCTGAGCTGAGAATGACCCGGGTCAGTCCAGGACCCCGCAGACAGGAGCACGGTCAGGAGCTGTAGCTGCAGCAGTTGGCAGGCTCTCAAACGCCAGGCAGGGAGCGAGGGCCTTGGAGTCAAAGGTGTGTCTGAAGCAGTAGCGTTTGCCAGATGGAGACCCTAGAAACAATCCTTACCCCTTCTGACTCCAGGCCCCTTCTGTGGGACACAGTGATTCTGGACTGCAATGGGTGAAGAGGCCGTGCACAGCAAGGTGAAAGGGGCAGGTGTGACCTGATTGACTGTGGGCAGTAGAGGGAGGGCACCCAAAGCACCCTTATTGCTGCGGAGACCAGCAGGTCGGAGTTCATGAGCATCCCGGGGTCCCGGCACCACGGGAAAGCCAGACGGTAAGCATCAATCCCATCTGGGACAAAGGCCAGGGGCTGGCTGGGCTGCCAGGGGCTACTCGGGGTCTCGCTCCCTGTGGGTAGTATTTCCCCAGTCCATCGTCATTCATTCTTTTTTTTCTTTTTCATTACTGGGGATTGAACCCAGGGCCTGTGCACTGGGCCACATCCCACCCCTTTCTTATTTTTTATATTGACACGGGTCTCACTAAGTTGCTGAGTTGCTCAGACTGGACTCCAAACTACAATCCTCCTGCCTCAGCCTCTCAGAGTGCTAGGATTACAGGCGTGCACCACTATGCCTGACCCTCCTTTACGCTTTTCCTTCTGTTTTGATCTGTGTCAGGCTCTGAACTAGGTGTGGGACACGGTGGGGCTCAGACACCTCTAGGGTCCATTCTGAACTCTCTGCCCCTCTCGTATTGTGTCCTGAGCTCAGGACCTAGCTCTCTGAGAGCTGGGGGTGCCTCACCGCCAGCCTCCCTACGCTTCTCACTGCCTGCCACAGAGACCAGCACGGTACTCACAAAGGGCAAGCCAAGGCACGAGGGAGCTCACAGCTCTGGGCCATTTCTTAATCTGTTCATCTAAAGAAGGACATATAGGCCATTTTCAAGATTTAGCTATTGTGAATTGAGCTGCTATAAACATAGGTATGCATGTTTATATGATGCACTATATCCTTATATCTTTTGGGTAGATATGTAGAAAGGGAATAGCTGGATCAAATGGAATTTCTAGTTTTAGTTTTTTGAGGACTCTCCATAATGATTTCCAAAATGGCTGTAATCATTTATGTTCCCACCAGCAGTGTATAAGGGTTTCTTTATCCCCACAGCCTCACCAGTATTTGTTATTATTTGATATCTTTGTGCCAGCCATTCTTTCTGGAGTCAGATGGAATCTCAGTGTTATTTTAACTTGCATTTCTCTCATGGCCAGAGATGCTGAACATTTTTTCACATATTTACTGGCTGTTTGTATTTCTTCTGAGATGTGTCTGTTCATTTCAATTCCCCATTTTTGATTGGGTCTTTCATTTTGGGAGGGGCCTAATTTTCTTGAGTTCTTTATGTATTCTAGAGATTAATCCTCTGTATGAGGAATAGCTGGCAAAATCTTTTTCCCATTCTGTAGGTCAGTGATGGTGAACCTGTCAGAGTTTCAGTGATAAAAACAGCTCACTGGAGCACGCATGCCTAGGCTCACCACCACCTCTGTAGGTTGTCTCTTCACTCTGTTGGTTTTTTCCTTTGCTGTGCAAGTCTTTGATATGATCTCATTTGTTGATTTTTGGTATTCTTGCTTGTGCAATTAGGTTCTGTTCAGAAAGTCCTTGCCTGTGCCTATATCTTCAAGTTTTACCTATTTTATCTTTCAGAAGACTAAGTGTTTCTGTTTTAACATTTAGATCTTTGAAACATTTTGATTTTAGTTTAGTACATGGTAAGAGATACGAGTCTAGATTTAATCTTCTGCATATGGAAAGCCAGTTTTCCCAGCATGTCTTAGTTGCTTTCTCATCACTGAGATACAATACCTGACACCCACAATTTAAAGGAGAAAAGATTTACTTTGGCTCACAGTTTGTAGAAGTTTCAGTCCCTAGTAAGCTGGCTCCAAGGCAGGCTGGCTTGACTGAGGAGCAACACAGGAGAAACAGTCCATGGCAGGGCAGGAAAGAAGCAATGCAGGCTTCTTCTTCTTTCCCTTTTTATTCCACTCAGGCTGCAAGCCTATTGGTTGGAGGATAGGTCTACCCTCTTCAGTAAGTCCATCGATCACACCTGGAACTATGCTAAACCAATCAGTGGGCTGATCCAGTATCACACACCTATGATCCAGGCACTCCCAAGAGCCCCACCTATGAGTGCATCAGGCTTTGGGGGCACATCCAGATATAAGCCATAACACAGCACCATTTGCAAAAGAGGCAATCTTTCCTCGAGTATAAGTTTTTGACCCTTTTGTCAAAGAACAAGTAGCTGAATGTGCTTGGAGTTGTTTCTTCATGCTGTATTCTGTTCCACTGATCCACATGTCTCTTTTAGTGCCAATAACATGCTGTTTACATCACTGTAAATTTGTAGCATCACTTAAAGTCCAGGATTGTGATGCCTCCTGCTTTGCTCTTATTGCCCAGAACTGCTTTTGCTATTCTAGGTCTCTTCTGGTTCCATATAAATTCTACAATTGTTTTCTCTAGTTCTGAGAGAAACGCTGTTGGTATTTTGATTAGAGATGAATTAAATCTGTGCATCAATTTTTAGAAGTATAGGCATTTTGACTATATTGTTCTGCCTATCTAGAACACTGAGTATCTTTCCATTTTCTCATGTTGTCTTCGATCTCCTTCTTCAGAGTACTGTGGTTTACACTGTAGACGTCTTTCCCTTCCTTGATTAGGGTAATTCCTAAGTATCTAATTTTTCTTGATGCTATTGTGAATGGTATTGTTTCCCTAATTTCTTTCTTGGTGAGTTTATTATTGGTGCACAGGGCTGTTACTGATTTTTGTGTGTTGAATTTGTATTTTGCTGTTACCAAATTTGGTTATTAGTTCTAGGAGTCTTTTGGTGGAATTTTTTGGTTCTTCTATATAGAGGATCATGTTGTCTGCGAATAATGATAATTGACTTCTTCCTTTTCTATCCATACTCATTTTATTTCTTTCCTTTGCCTGATTGCTTTGGCTAATGTTTTGAGAAATATATTGAACAGGATGGTGATAGCCGGCATCCTTGTCTTGCTCCTAGTTTTAGAGGGAAAGCTTTCAGCTGGTCCCCATTTACCATGATGTTGGCCATTGGTTTGTTATAAATGGCTTTTATCAGATTGAGAAAAGGTCTTTCTGTACCTGTTTTCTTCAGGGCTTTTATCATGAATGGTTATTGGATTTTGTCAAAGGCTCTTTCTGCATCACCTGAGATGAGCATGTGATTTCTGTCCTTCCCTCTGTTTATGTGACATGTTATATTTATTGATTTGTGTATGTTGAACCATCCCTGCATCCCTGGGATGAATTCTACTTGGTCATGATGTATATTTTTGATGATTTGTTGCATTCTGTTTGCCAGTATCTTGTTGAGGATTTTTGCACCTATGTTCATTAAAGAGATAGCCCTTTGTTCGCTTTTTTGTTTGGGTCTTTTTCTGGTTTGGGAATCACAATAATGCCAGCTTCCAAGGATGACTTTGGGAGCACTCTCTCCCTTCCAATTTCATTAAGAGTTGAGCAGTACTTGGTGTTAGCTCTTCCCTAAAGTTCTTGTAGAATTTGACAATGAATCCATCGAGACCTGGGCTTTTCTTAAGTGGCAGGGTTTTCTACTATTATTACTTCTTTAATTTCATTGCCTGTTGTTGGATGTTTAGGGGTACTTACATCTTTTTGGTTCAGTTTTGGTAATATGTATGTATCTAGGAATCTACCCATTTCTTCTGAATTCTCCATTTTATTAGAGTACAGGTTCTCAAAGTAGCTACTAATAATCTTCTGGATTTCAGCAGTGTCCACTCTGATTTTGCCTTTTTCATTTCTAATTGCATTAATCTGGGTCTTTTCTTTGCTTTTTTGGTAAAATTGCATAGGGGTTTGTCTGTTTTGATTATTCTTTCAAAGAACCAGCTTTTTGATTCATCTATCCTTTGCTTCTTTTTTTGTTTCAACTTCACTAATTTCTGCTCTGATCTTCATAATTTCCTTCTTTGTACCTAGCTTTGGATTTGGATTGTTCTTGTTTTTCTAGGACCTTGAGGTGCATCATTAGGTTGTTTGTTTTGACTCAGTCTGTTTTTCCGATGTGGACATTCACAGCTATAAACTTCTCTCGTAGGACTGCTTTCATTGTGTCCCACGAGTGTTGGTATGTTGTACTGGCATTATCATTTGATTCTAGGAACTAACTTCTTTCTTGATTTCTGTGACCCATTGATTATTCAAGAGTTATTTTTTTATTTTCCATATGTTTGCATAATTTCTGTAGTTTCTTTTGCCATTGATTTCTAGTTTTATTGAACTATGATCTGATAATATGTAGGAGATAGTTTTGATGCTTTTGCATTTACTGAAGTATGCCTTACGGGCTCACAGGTGGTCTATTTTAGAGAAAGTCCCACATGCTGCCGAAAAGAATGTATATTCTGTTGTTGTTGGATAGAACACCCTGTAGGTATCTATTAAGTTCATTTGTTGAAGGTTTGGTTCAACTCTGATAGTTTTTGTTGATTTTTTTGTCTAGTTGATCTGTCTATTTGTGACAGTGGAGTATTGAGGTCCCCTTTTATAACTGTGTTGATATTTATCTGATTGTTTATATCCAGGAGTATTTGTTTTATAAAGTTGGGTGCACCAGTGTTTGGTGCATATGTTTATAACTGTGATCTCTTCCTGTTGAGTTGTTCCCTTAACCCAAAGGTAATGACCTTCTTTGCCTCTTCTGATAAGTTTTGACTTGAAATCTACTTTGTCCACAGTTAGGATACCTACTCTTGCTTTTTTGCTGGGTTTCCATTATGTGGAATATCATTTTCCACCCTTTGATTTTTAGACTCTGGATTTCTTTTTTGATTAAGTATGTTTCATGTATAGAGCATATCATTAGATTTTGAGTTGTTATGGGGTTTTTTTGTTTTGTTTTTTGGGGTTTTTTTTAACCCATCCTTCCAATCTGTCTTTCGATCGGGGAATTGAGACCATTCACTTTGAGAGTGATTACGGGAAGGTATTGACTTCTTGTGTCATTGCACTATTTTCCTGTTGCAGGTTCCCCTCCCCCCACTTCTGCTTAACTGCTCACCCTGCCGGTGTATTCATTCTACTTGACTTATTGGCATTGTTGACTCATTCTCTCTTTCTAGGATACCCTTGAGAATTTTTTGAAGTGCTAGTTTGGCAGTCGTGAATTTCTTGAGATGCTCTGTCATGGATATACCTATTTCTCCATCAATTTTGAATGATAGTTTTGCAGATATACAGGTCTAGGTCAGAGGTTGTTTTCTTTTAGGACTTGAAACATTGCACTCCACGCTGTCCTGGTTTTTAAGGTTTGTGTTGAGAAGTCTGCTGTAATTCTAATGGGTTTACTGTTACAAGTGATTCGTTGCTTTTCTCTAACAAATTTTAAGATTCTATCCCGGGGTTAGGGATTTAGTTCAAGTGGTAAAGTGCTTGGTAAGCAAGCCTCAAGGCCCTGGGTTCGATTCCCAGCACCCCTACTAAAATAAAAAAGGTTCTGTCCCTATGTTGGACTTCTGGGATTTTGACTATGATGTCTCCTGGGGAGGTTCTCTTTTGCTTGTGGCTATTTGGGGTTCTATATGCCTTGCTTGTCTATATGCTTCTTTCCCTATATTTGGAATATATTTTCTGCTATTATTTCTGTAAAGAGGTATTTTATGCCATTTGTGCTATCTTCTGATTTTTCTCTTATTCCAATTAATCTTAGATTAGTCTTCTTTGCACCATCATGCAGCCATTGGATCCACTTTTCATGTTCTCTTGTTTTTAAGGTATCTCTGAATAAATGGTCTCTGACTGCAGCCCTATGTTCTAATTCTGATACTCGGTCTTTATATTGGTCACTTCTGCTGCCCATACTTTCAATATAATTTTTAATCTCCTGAATTTCTGTTTGAAACCTTTTCATTGACTCTAATTCTTTGCTAAACTAGCCATTCATGTTTTGTATCACTTTGTTTAGCTCAGCTATCTTTTTATTAGTGTCTTCTGTAAGCTCCCTGATTGTTTTATTGCATCCATTCTCTGTTTCATCATATCTTCTGTGATCCCTGTGAACACCTTATTGATCTGTTCTTAATCTCCTGTTATCCTCCTGAATAATTCAGCTGTGTGCTTTTGCTTTTTTCCCCCCTCAATGCCCCATGGATTAATTTTGGGGGAGTTGGGAGTTTGGGGAGGATTTTTGTCGCCTGGTTTTCTCATATTTCTACTTTTTTGTTTTGTGCTCAGGTTTGTGAACACTTATAGACAAAAAACTTTGGTCCTAGTATGGAGATTTCTTTAGTCAGTGTCTCGTTACCAGTGAGGCACTCTAGCCATGGCTAAGTATAGCCTTTTCCCTCTGTTCCAAGCTCTGACTATCTCCATTAATTTGGGAGGGGAGGATGCAGTGTAATTGGTCCAGCACTCAGTTCTCTGGAATGGGCCACAGTATTGTGAATGGTACAAAGGTAATCCAGAGAAATGGCATATAGAGAAAACCTATTAATAGCAACAACTGTTACCCTGGCAATAGCAAGTAAATCAGCAACAATAATATTATCCAAGACAAACTGGATATTGATATACCATAAGAACTAATAATGTACCACCCTCAACCATAGAAAATATAACTGTAATTATAGTATAAACACTAGGACAAACCAAATATTGACATAAACCATAAATATCTATTAAATGTGACAACTATACTTCCACTAACCACAGAAAAGAATTCAACAATAATAACACATAGTTAACTATCAAAAGATTAATACAGTTTAACAGTTATACTGGTAAAGATATAGTGCAGTGATGGAGAACCTTTTAGAGTTTTCAGTGATAAACAGCCAGCTGCAGCACACATGACATAAGCTTGCCACTGCTAATATAAGGGGTTGGGGATGGGAGAATCAAAGAAGAAAAAGTAAACAGTGGGAGACGAGGAGAGAAAAGTGAGACAGAGTCTGCTGTCAGGGAGTACGTGATATTTATAGAATTAGATAAAGGTGACAGAAAAGAACAAACAAGAAAAAAATAAAAGGAGAAAAAAGAAAAAATGAATAATTAAAAAAAAGAAAAATTAACAGGAGAAAATTAAAAGGAAAAAATAAAGAGGGGAAAAGGAAGAAAGGAAAATTTCCCAAACCCCAATAGCCCTGGGAAGAAGAGGGAGCAAAAAAGAAAAAAAAAGAAGAAGAAGAGGAAGAAGAAGAAGAAGAAGAAAAGGAAGAAGGAGGAGGAGGAAGAGGAAGAGGAAGAGGAAGAAGAAGAAGAAGGAAAATGAGTCCACAAGCAGGAAAAAAAACCTTTCTTTATATTTTTGAACGAGTGGTGTAGATCTTTCCAGGATCTACAGTTTTGGAATTCAGCAAGTCCGTTTTCTGCATCTAGCTTTACAGTTTGTGGGCTTGTGAGGTGGTCCTGTTCCCAAGGACCCACTGTTTGCCCCAGTCTGTGGCAACTGTTCAAGCCAAGGTGTGTTCTTGCTTACTCTGGTAGATGGGGAAGGCAATCAGTGATCTGATCTGTGCAGGAGGTAGGCAGCAGAGCGAGGGAGGGTTCAGGTCCTTACTGCTTGCACCTTCAGACCCACCCACTTCTGCACGCAGCCCACGCCTGGTCTGGCTTCTCACCAGAGGGCAGGCCCACATCCTTCCCAACCTGAGCTTCTTGGGGGTTCTCTGTCTAGTCTGTTCCCTGTTCATGACTGTCTCCCATGTCTCCCAGTCACTGTGGGACAGTTATACTGGGAACCTTGAAGTGATACTGTTTTTTAGTTGTTCTGAGTCCCATAGTTAAATGATCAATGCCTTCCAGAAACAGTGGCTGATTAAGTACTCTGGCAACATGGCAGGTGCCACACGGACTCCCTCTCTGGCTGCTGCCTGCCATGTGGATGGAGTCACCTCTGGAGCTGTCAGCCCTGAGCATTTACTCTGAGTCTAGGGAGGCAGCTTTCCCTTTGCAGAGTATTCAGACTATCTCATTTTTTTCTCAGCAGTGTGGTCCATTTCTCCAATTTCTCTGTAGCTCCTAATTTTCCTGACAATTCCCAGCAATCTACTTCTGTTTTTCTCTTCACCAAGTTGTTATTTTCCAGGTGTCTGTATTCTGGATCTCAGAAAGGCTGAATTTTGCTGCTGATCACTACTCTATTTTCTCTACCCACATCTTTTTCTTCTTCCTCTTCCTCCTCTTCCTCCTCCTCTTCTCCTCTTCCTCTTCCTCCTCCTCCTCTTCTCCTCCTCCTCCTTCTCCTCCTCATTCTTCTTCAAGAGATAGCCCTCACTATGTCCCCCAGGCTCACCCTGAACTCCTGTGCTCAGGGGATTCTCCTGCCTCCACCTCCTGAGTACCTGGGAGGGGCACAAGGAATTAGGGAGGGAGACTGCATGTTACTGAGGGTGGCCAAGAATCATCCCACCAAGAGGTGACACTGGCCAGATGAACTGAGAGACCAGTCAGGATGCCATGAGGTTGACCCACAAGACAGGCAGATGGCAATGACCCAGAAGCTAGGAAAAGCCATTTGGGGAGTCACATGCTTAGAGATGGTTTTCAGAACCCTGAGGCTGGATGAGGTCACCACGGAAGAGAGTGAAAAGGCACAGGACACCTTAAAATGCTAAGAGGCTAGGGGAACAGCACCAAAGTAAGAGAAAAACCAGGCAAGGCTCGTGTTTTGGAGACAAGAAAGCATTTCAAGGACAGAATGAGTGGTCAGCAGGCTGATGCTGCTGCCAACAAATCAAGATGAGGAAGACCAGGGGAACACTGGGCTTAGCAAGGTGGAAGTCATTGGTGAACTTGGTAAGAGCAATTTGGGTAGCAGCATGGGAACTAGAGTCTAATTAGGGAGGTTCAGGAGTGAACAGGTTGGGGAGCAGAGGCAGGGAATAGTCACTTGTTCACAGTGGCCCCTCGGAAAGGGAGGAGAGATGGTTGATAGAGGGGAGGAATCAAGAGCTCTTTGCTTGTTTTTCTTTTATGTTGTTGTTTGTTTGTTTGGGGGGTTGGTTTGTTTTTTTGAGACAGGGTCTCACTCTGTAGTTCAGGCTGGCCTTGAACTCACTGTGTAGCCCAGGCTGGCCTTGAACTCACAGCGATCCTCCTCTCTCTGCCTCCCAAGTACTGAGATTACAGGTTGGGCCACCATGCCCAGCTCTTTGCTTGTTTTAAGGTGGAGCTAATCATAGCTTCTTTAGACACTCATGAGAGTGAGCCAGCTGGTTCTTAAAAAGATCAATAAAATTAATAAAATCCTATCGAGACTAATTGGAGAAAAGAGAAAAAGACAAATTCCCAATAGGAAGGATAACAAATGAAATCACTACAGAATCTAGGATAAGAAAGAAATATTATGAACAACTCTTTTTGATTTTTTTAAAATTACGAACAACTTTATGCCCATAAAATTTGACAATTTAGAAATGAACAAATTCCTTAAAAGACTAAAGTACCAAACACACAAGAAAACAAAATCTGAATAAATTTATTATATCCATTAAAGGAATTGGATTAAGTGGATAGGATAGGACATGTCTGTAATTTCAGCATTCTGGGAAGCTGAAGCAGGAGGATCACAAGTTCAAGCCCAGCCTCGGTAACTTAGGTGAGACCCTGTCTCAAAAAGAAAAGAAAAGAAAAGAAGGAAGGAAGGAAGGAAAGAAGAAAGAAAGAGA
Organism: Hystrix cristata; assembly: GCA_004026905.1. Classification (NCBI taxonomy): domain Eukaryota; kingdom Metazoa; phylum Chordata; class Mammalia; order Rodentia; family Hystricidae; genus Hystrix; species Hystrix cristata. Next base: position 50,842 of record PVJO010003460.1, read on the forward strand.
CAGAAAGAAAGAAAGAAAGAAAGAAAGAAAGAAAGAAAGAAAGAAAGAAAGAAAGAAAGAGAAAGAAAGAGAGAAAGAAAGAGAGAAAGAAAGAAAGAAAAAGAAAGAATGCAAGCAAGCAACCAACCAAGCAAGCCAGCTGGGGATGTAGCTCAGTGCAATGGTCCTGGTTCAATTCAAGAAAGAGAAAGAGGAGAGGGAGACAGGGAGGGGGAGAGAAGAGGGGAGGGAGTGGAAGGGAAGAAGAAGGGTAGGAAGGAAAGAGAAAAAAGAAAAGAAAATGGGTTACTAGTTTAAAATCTTTCTTAAAAGAAAACTCTGGCCCAGGAGTTCATTAGTGAATGTCATCAAACTTTTAAGAAAGAAATAACTCCAATCTACGCAAACGCAGAAAACTAAAAAGGAAAGAATACTCCCCAACTAATTCTGTGAAGTCAGTGACACTCTGCAAAAACCAGACCAAGATGTTACAAGAAAATTACCCTCCTGAACACAGGTGCAAAACTTGTATACAACATGTTAGCAGTTCGAACTCAACAATATCACAACAGGGCAAGACATCACCACTGAGTTAGCTCCCGGGCTCGCCCGAGGGATACAAGGTTGACCACATTTCAGAATCAATCAATGTAACTCACCCTATTAACAAATTTTAAGAGATGCAGAAAAAGCATTTGACAAAATCCAACATCCAGTCGATAAAAATTCCCAATAAATTAGAAACACAGGAGACTGATTTAAAAAAAAAAAAAGCATCGGGGCTGGGGATTTAGCTCAGTGATTAGAGTGCTTGCCTTGCAAGCACAAGGGCCTGAGTTCGATCCCCGGCACCACAAAAGAAAAAAAAAAAAAAGCATCAATGAAAATTTTACATCTACCATTATTCTTCATGAAGAAAACAGAACACTTTCCCCTTAAAATCACAGAGAAGGCCAAAATGTCTGCTCACACACTTGCTGTTCAACACTCAATGAAAAAGAATGGAAAATGCAGAAATAAACCCACTCACATATGGACAACTGATTTTCAACAAAGGCACAAAGGCAAGTTAATGGGAAACGACCTTCTTCTAATACATGATGTTGGAGCAACTATCTTACACAAAATAAATTAATTTTGGTCTGTACCTTGTACCATATGAAAAAATCAGCTCAGAATGGATCATCGACTGAAATGTGACAGATTTATACAATTATAATGATAAAAGTTCTTTTAAGATGTAGAAGAAAACCTTTGTCACTGTCAGCTAGGCACAGATTCTTAGCTATGACACCAAAAGCAAGACGCGCAAAAGAAAAAATTGATAGATGGAACTTCATCAAGTTAAAAATTTCTGATTTGGGGAAGGGACCGTGCTGGGGATCGAACTCAGGGCCTTGCAACTTGCTAGGCAGGCGCTCTACCACTGAGCTAAATCCCCAACCCCCGATTTAAAAAAAAAATACCATTAAGAAAATGAAAAGCCACAAACTGGGAGAAAATATTTGCAAATCATATATTTCTGATAAGGAGCTTCTATCCTGAATATATAAAGAATACTTAAAATTCAGTAAGATGAAAAAAATGCAATAAAAAAAAGATTTCAACTGATACTTCACCAAAAAAGTAGATGGATGGCAAATAAGCCCCTGAGACAACACTCAATATGATTAATTGTTAAGGAAATGCTACTCGAAAGCCCAGTGAAATAACACCACACACCCGCTGGAACAACCGAAGTTAAGACTGACCTTGCCAAATGCTGGCAGGAGTGCGGAGGAACTGGAACGCTCACACGGTGCTGGTAGGAATATAAAATTGTGTGATGACACTGGAACAGTTTGGCAGTTTCTTAACAAACATACACTTACCATGCAATTCAGCAATTCCACTCCTAGATATCCAACAGAAATAGAAGTATGTTTTTATAGAGATATGAACACAACCACTCACAGAAGCTTTATTTGTCATAATAATAAAACTCTAAACACAAATGTCCATCAACAGGTGAATGGATAGATTAACTATGATATGGTATATCCATGCAATGGAATACTACTCAGCCATAGAAAGGAATTAACTGATATGTGCTACAAAATGAACGAATCTCAAAATAACTGTCAAATTAAAGAAGCTAGACGCCCCCCCCAAAAAAAGAGTCCATACTGTATGAGTCCACATTTGTAAAATTTCAGAGAACACAAAGTAATTCATAGGGACAGAAAATAGATGGTAGTCACCTGGGGATGGAGCAGGGTGTGCTGAGTGAGGACTATAACGAAGGGACTGACTCTAAAGGTGCAAGACGACATTGCTCAGGGTGATGGCTGCTCAACTTGATCGTGTGGATGGTTTCACTGACACCTACATCTGTCAGTTTAGTATGTGCAGTTTACACTGAGTATATGCCAATAATGTTACAAAATAAGTTTTGAGAATTTTGTTTCTGGAATTGATGTACCAAGTCAGTCTTCCCTAATGCATTTTTTTCTTATAATTATATGACAAAATTCCAAAACGGAAGCCCACAGATTTCTGGCTTACGAATATTGTGGGTGGAATAAATAGTACCACTTCCTAAGCATGCTGTGACTGGGGAAAAGGACTCCTTTTGAGGGCTGCGCCACTGTCCTGGTGAGACAAGAGGGCACCATGCTGTCATTGGCATCGGAGTCCACAACAGTGTGATAGCAGGGGAGTCCCCAGTCACAGAGCTGGCAAAGCCCCTCCGCCTGCGCCGTCATACTCTCCTGAGAGGTGAGCGGCTGCGGTTGGAGGGAAGAGACAAGATGCATTTGCGGGAGTTCAGCCATCCATCAGAGGCCACCCGCCCAGCCCTGCTCCCCAGATGCAGCTGTCCAGGGCACCACTGGAAGGGCATCTGCAAATGGCAGTGGACAGAGAAAGGTGAGGTGGCCTGGTCCCCAGGTTCCAGAGCACCACAACCTCTATAAGCAGAGTCCAGGCAGTTCCGCCCCCCTCGGTGACTCTGCCACTCTGCTGCTCCCAAAGGCAGCTTCCTTCTCTCCTCCGGGTGTACAGACTACTCCGGGAACATCAGAGCAACAGAGCCGGGAGGCCACCAGCCCGCAGCCCAGCCCGACCTGGCATCTGCACTGCTGGCTGCGAGGGCCGCCCTCAGGGAGCGCTGCACTAGCCGTCCCGGCCACCCTTGGCTTTGCACACTTAGTAGCATGTGCACACAAGGTGAGAGAGGCCTCGGACCAGAGGGGCCCCATGAACAGCCATATGACTTGGCAAATTACTTAACCAGCCTGTGCCTCAGTTTCCCCGTCAGCAAAATGGAAATGAATGACCACAAATAGTTGGGCTGATCAAGCACCTGACCACTTCGGGTGTTAGGGGTGTTCCCATCCTCCGACTGAGTTCTTCAGGTCTGGGACTCCTGCTGTTTTATTTCTATTGCCCTAGCTACTAACAACCTCTCAAGCCATGTCTGGGGCAAGGCAGCTTGTGGGGACTGATCCATGCAAGTCCCGCCACCTCCAGCAGGGGGCAATCAGCATCAAGTTCTGCCTGGCGCCGGTCCCTGGGCGCGGCAAGTGGCTCACTATTGCAGTCAACAGGTGACTCTGTGGGCACTGCTCCTTGCAGAGCCTCGGCTGTCCTGCTCCCCAACACAGGGCCTCACGCCATACGACACTCAGCCTCAGTTTCTCTGACTGAAAAAAAGGGTATCACCTCTGCCTCTGAGGGGTTCCCTGCCTCAGTGTCCCAAGCTGCCCCCAACTTTCACCTCAGAGCAGTCCTCCTTCAGTCCTTACACCAAGAGGCTTCCAAGTCTAGATGGAGGCCTTCCTCACCCTCCTGCCCACCAAAACAGCACACACGAAAAACCAAAAAGAAAAAAAAAAATCATGTCTTTATTGTTTGATTAACAAACTGACTGGTGGGGTAAGAGAAGTATGTGGGGAAATGTCTGGCTTTGGGTAGTCAGAAACTTCTGTTAACGTATACAAAACGTGAATGTTACAAAAATCATGTAGAAAATGGATCAGCAAAGCAGCAGCCCTTGAAGGGGGCACAAGGCACAAGAGAAATGCCCCGCCAGGTACCTGGGGCATGGCCAGGGCACAGGGGACCAGAGCTGCACCCAGCCCCTCCCGCCCCACAGAGTCACGCTCTTCTCTCTGGCTTACAAATCACTCCAAAACTGCCCTCCAGTGGGGCATCCCGACCACCAGCCAAGGCACTGCCGGGAATAAAATGAGCCGGAGCCAAGCCCTCGGCTCCCCTTCGCCCCACAGCCCAGGCCTGGAGCAGGACCCCGGGGCCTGAGGGCTGCAGTGTGGGTGCAGAATCCCGAACACACAGCAACGGAGAAGCTTCTTAGGGGAGGCTCGGGTTGGCCCTGGGGCAGTGACCACAGGTGCCATGTGCAGGCACACACAGCCTGGACCCTGGTCAGTGCTGCCCTGTCCAGCCCGAGGGGACAAAGTGCTGGCAACCCAGCACAGTCCTGCTGGAGCCACTGTGTCAGGTCTTAATTGGGGTAGCACATGCAGCACCCTGTGCCCACTGCCTCCACACCGGACCGGGCGCCAGGCCCCAGGAGCCCGTCAGTGACAGAGTGCTCCATGATGATGTCCTCCACTCGGGTGATGTACAGGAGCGTCAGCAGCACCCCAAAGAACTGCAAAAATAGGGCAGCACTGGTGAGCACCTGTGTGCATCAGGGCGGCCCTCCTGGCAGTTCCCAGGTCCCAGAAATGCAAGCAGCCAGCCAAAAGCCCTGCTGGCACCAGGCCATCTAGGAAACCCCCACAGCACAGCAGCCCCCCGCCCAGGCAGCTCAGCCTGCACCTCCCTGGAAATCCCAGGGACCTCCTGGGTCCTGACAGCCTCCTCCCAGCCCTGCTACCTTACCAAGGGGACCTGGGCAAGTCACTTCACCCCGCCCAGCCTCAGTCTCCTCTGGGAAATGGGCCTAATAATCGCATCTCCCTCGCAGAGATCATTAAAGGAGACACTGGGAGGAGCTGGGCCACCGTGGTTAGCATCACTCAGCGGCCACCCCAGCCGTCCCCACCCGGCCACGCTCTGGCCGCCCACCTGGGGGAGCAGAATGCCCAGCAGGAGCCCCGCCATGATGGTGTAGTTGTCCATGAACCAGATGAGCACAGCGTTGGTGCAGCCCCGGACGTAGATGACATTCTGCACGCTGAGGCGCTGCACGGGACGGCTGGTCAGCCGGAGCTGGACACCGCCTCCCACTCACACGCAACATGGCCCGAACCACTCATTCTCTAGTACTGGGAACGCTGGGGACATTATGGTGGCACTTGGGCTGTCCAGATGATGGGCGCTGGGGACTGAGGGGCTGCAGAGCTCAGGGCAGTCCTAGTCCACAAACAACTGTCTAGCCTACAGGCTTGTCAGATGCCCCCTGGACGCCGCTGTGAGTGAAAATTCGATCCATAATCCCCTGAGCCAAAAGTGTAACTAACTCCAGGCAAGGTGAAAATAAAGCGTTTTTCTACACTGTTTTAATATACAACAAATTTTCCAGATCTACTACTATGTAAATTAAGGGAAGATCATACAGGCTGTGCATCCCTAACCCAAAATTTGAAATGCTCCAAAATCTAAACTCTTTTTGAGCACTGCTGTGATGCTACAAGTAGAAAATTCCACATCGTGAAGTTTTGTTTCATGCACAAAATTATTAAAAATTGTGGATGAAATTACCTTCAGGCTATGAATTTCATGTTCTGACTTGGTTCCCATCTCCAAGATATTTCATTATGAATATGCAAATATTCGACAAGCCTCCTTCCCCGCAAAAATCTGAAATCTGAAACACTTTAGTCTCAAACATTTCAGATAAGGGAGATTCAATCTGTATTCTGTTCAGAACTTTATCAAGAATCGGTCGTATTTTTTATTCACTGACTAGTTCACCGATACAGGGTCTCGCCATGTTGCCCAGGCGGGCCTTGAATTCCTGGGCTCAAGTGACCCTCCTGCCTCGGCCTCCTGAGTAGCTGGGACCACGTTTGGGTCTGTTCGGCACTTTACAAAGACCACATCAATGACGAAAAGGACGCCTGCGGTAGATGGTCACCAGCACAACCCCCGTATCGGGTCCCAGAGGTGTCAGAGTCTCAGGGATCCGTGCAACTGTCTCCTGCTGCATCGAACAACAGCCGGAGCTCTTACTGGTGAAAACCTGCCACGGAGTTGCGAATGGCTTTATTTTATTCCTCTCTTATCGTGGCTAGATGGTGATGCTGTTTAGAAACTGGGTGTGTGGCCAGATCATAGTACTGTATCTTTAAGTTTCATTTTGGAATAATAAATAGAGCACTCAGAAGTGCTGGTGCTGAGCACACCACTCGCTGGTGGCCGATCTCAAACTGAATGTGTGCTGGGATCACCGGACGGGATCCACCCTGGTGTGCATTTCTAAAGTGTTTCTGTGGGGCTGCTGTGGGGCTGGCAGAGGGACCCCACTTTGTGAGCGCTCCGCGAAGCATGGCAGGTAGCCTCCCTGTGCCAGCAGTTCCGGCCCAGGGCAGAGCCACCTTGAAAAGCCCCGTGCCCTGCCCTGGGGGTAGACGGGAACACGACGTATCTGAGGGAAAGGGATTCCAAAGACATTACCTCCTTGTCAATAGTTTTGTAGCCACACATGGTGTTGATGACATCTGTCTGAAATAGAAACAGAACAGCTAAGGCATCATGTGTCCGCTTCCCCTCCCCCAGCAGCCTAGGAACCCACAGAAAACCAAGCTGCCAGGGCTCCCCAGCAGGGTCCAGTCCCAAGCCACTGCTCCGCTCCACGGTGGTTCTCTTCCCACAATACCACATCTCACGAAAGGAAAGCTCAGAGCGCAGCCCACCAACTGAGGGCAGGGTTAGCCCCGGGGCACACTTCCCTGTCCCCTGAGACACTCCTCACCAAGCAATGGAAGTCCCTTCCTGGGAAGGCACCAGCTCTCCAGGACCTCCAGCTGCTGGTTAATTTAGGCCCGGGGAAAACTGCACCCCTGGAACCCAACCCCGCCAAATCCCTTCCCACGCAGGCACAAGCTGCAGGCTGGCAGGGACACTCTGCATCGCCGCCTGTGCCCCGGGGGAGCGCCACTCTTCTCCATAAGGTGAGAGAGGCGCATCCCCAGCTCCAGCCCACGACCCTGGCCAGCATGGGTCTCCCCATAAAAGTGAATGCCCCGTGGGCCTTGGGGGCCCACAGTAGAGAACAGCAATGCTGAGTGGCCACTGTGGCCTCTGGCACCACACCTCCTGCATCCAGCTCCTGCTCTGCCACTTAAGAGAGCCGTGCCACCGAGACACCTGCATACAGGGACCCCTGATAAGCAGCCGAAGAGGGACTAAGTGAAAGAACAGCTTCTTTCATAAAGTCACAGGACGGTCACCCACCTCGTGACTGTTTGGGACATAAAGTGAGATCCCGTGCAACATACTTATCTCAGGGTTGGGCGCAAGGAAGGGCACTGGCTGGGGTGACAATGTTCAAGACCCAGTCCTTGGACAGGCAAGGAGACACGGCCAGGAGAAGCTGGGCCTCAGAAGCCATCCAAGTCACTCTAAACACCAGGGCTCTGTAAGTGCCTCTTCCTGGATGTCACCACAGGTGCCCTCAGACCCAGCAATACCCAGCATCCAGGTGGCACCACATCCATCAGTTTGTGGCCTTCTAGGCGGTGAATGTGGCCCTCTGGAGAGGGTCAGGTCTGGGGAGCAGGTGCCAGAGGGTACGATGGGGCAGGGGCTTCCGCCTCCTCCATTCATTCATTCACGTACTGAACCAACATTAATTAGGCACCTATGGTGTGCCAGCCACACTTCAGGGACTTGGAATGCAGAAGAACCAAGTTCCTCCCTCAGGAAACTCACAGTCTAGCAGAAGAGACATGAGCATAACCCAGAAGTAAACTGCACAGTACGGAGAGGCGACAAGAGCAGTTGCGCCAGGCCAGCCCTGGATGCAGGAGCATAGTGCCTGACGGACCGTGCATCACGGACATGCAGCTCTCTCACCCCAGTACAGGACAACACAGAGGCAGTATCCACAGGGATTCAGCTGAGACCCCACCCAACTATGTGGAAGCTGCATTGCTGTTCAACGTCTCCCTTTGCCCCACCTGGCTTCCAGCTCTGCCCACCCACTAACCCTTCTGCTCACTTACCAGCACCTCAGAGTCGGCATCCCCTGCCACTCAAGGGAACACTGGAGTCCTGCCTGCAGCCTGCAGGACATCCATGACCCCCTCTATGCCTCCCCTGATTGCTCCATCCACCTCTCCAAGCTCAGTCTGCTGCAGCCACACTGGACACTGCTGTTTCTCAAGCAGGCCAGGGAAATTCCCACCTCAGGGCCTTTGCACTTGCCATTCTCTCTGCTGGGAATGCCCCAGGCCCAGACACATGCATGGCTTCCTCCCTCGCTTCTCCAGAACCCTCCTATCTAAAACGGCAATGCCCTGGGCAACTGCTTTCTCTCCTTAGCATTTACCCACTTCTCACATACTCTCCTTCCTTTATTTTGCCAGTTTTCTCCACTATAATGTCATTTCCATGTAGACAGAGACTTTGTGTGTCTGCTGTACCCCTATAACCTAGAAATCTGCCTGGCACGTAATAGATCCTTGACAATATGTTGAATGAATGAATGAATGAATGAAAGAAAACTACAAGTTGGCCTTCTACGCCTCGGCCTGGACACTCACTAGTGCTGCCCCCTGGGTGGGGAAGTTCAGGACCACCTGCTGCACCCCTCAAGCCCTGGGCTCCCCCACAGCACTCGCCTGGCCCAGGGACCTACCCTAAAATGGCAGCTAGAGTTCCCAAACAAGCTCACTCCAGCCCAGCCTTCTTGGGGCGAATGCACTTGGCACTGCTCCCACCTCCTGGGCGAGGCCCACCACGGCTGCCGGGTTTAGACTCAGGCAGCAGGCACCGAGCGGCAGAGATGTCAGCGCGGAAACTTTCCATGACTCTTGGGGCGTGAGTAATTGCACGGCTTTCTGCTTCATTCCAATCCAAAGACCAGGCAGTTTCTGGATGTAAGAGTTACACACAAGAGCTGACGGAGCAGTGACCGCACAAGACAGCGTCTCAAGTGACCAGGGAGGTGACAGCCGAGAGGCCAGGCGGAGGAGGGGTGGAGGCTGATGTCTGCATCACCAGACCCCTCCTCAGGGACGCCGTGTTCTGGGGATCACAGGAGACAGCCGGAACGCAGGCCCGCTCTGCTGAGACAGAGTGCTGCAGGGCAGCTGCCCCTGCTGAGCTCCGGGCCAAAAGCTGTAGCTCCCAGTCTCTCCCGCAAAGCAGCAGGCCGCAGCTGCACCTGCGTTCCAGCCCAGCCCTGCCAATTTCAGGCAAGACACTTAACCTTTCCGTGCCTCAATTTCCTTATCTGTAAAGTAGGTGAATTAATAGCAGCTACCGCCCATGTCCCCGAAAGGGCTGAGTTAACTAACAAAATCAAAGAACCTGGAGCAGGCCCTCGGAACTCAGTAGATGCTGACCGACCCTTTATATAAAGACAAGGCCCCCATGCCACACCCATGAGCCCAGAAGCCCCCAAGACTCAAGGAAGCCTCCGCTCTGGCTACCTCCTCCTGCCTGCCCACTTGCCCCCAAGCCGCACCCCCGCACCCCCACCCCCAGCAGTGTCTGACCAGCCGGGGGGCCCGTGCCTCCACCCCAGGAGAGAACTACCTTGTTCCTGATGCAGCAGGTGTAGGGCACCCCGCAGGCCAGCGGCCCAGGGGCGCTGCAGTCATGGTACTGGTTTTTGCTCCAATCTTGGTAGTCTTCCCCGCCACAACACTTGAACTGAGAAAGACAGCAAGCAGGAAAGAGGAGCTTCCGGTCACATGGCTGGAAGGGGCCTGCCCGGGGCTGAGGCAAGTTTGTTATGTAAGTCAGGCTGGTGGGAGAGTGACACCGGGTGCATGAGGCTGGACAGTCAGGTCATAGCTACCCAGGAGTGGCATGGCTGTCCAGGAGGTAGTGAGCACCCCATCCTGGCAAGGTATGTAAGCCAAGGCTGGACTGCTTTGGGGTGGATATCAGGGTGGGGACTGGACACTGGAAGGAAAGTCCCTCCTTGGCAACTGGATTGCCCTTCTTCATCTTCACGTCCTTGGTGTCGGGCTGGAGAAAAAGGCCTTTATGGTCCCAGAGGCGGTGGTCCTGAGGAAGTCCTTGCTTCACGAACCCCGGGGCACAGGCCCCTGCCTCGCGCTCTCCTCTGAGCTTTGCCCTCCCGCCTCTGGCCCCAGCACCAGCACCCGCTCGGGGGCAGCAGCCCACAGCTCTCCAGAGGCAATGGCCTGTGCTGGACATCATCTGGGCTCTGGACAGACAGGGCAAGTAGAAGCAGGGGAGGGAGGCAGAGTAAGTGCCAAACAGAAAGGGCAGGAAGGGGCGCCATGGCCCCCAGACACGGGGACACAGTGGAAAGCAGCAGGGCCGGGTGGCCTTGGGTTGGGATTTAGGAAAGGCCGCTCTGAGGAGAGATCATTTTATCTTAACCATGAGCAACAAGAAAAAGGCAGTCAGCACATGCAGAAGCCCCACACAGAAACAAGCCCAATTCAGCGGCAGGCGCGGAGGCCAGCGGGTCTGGAACAGGGTGAGCAAGAGAGGGCAGGTGAGGTGGACAGGGCGGCAGAGAGGACGGTACAAAGCTAGGATCGTGCACCAGGAGCAGCACAAGGCCAGCCAGGGAATGGGGTGATAGGAGGTCCTGGTAGCAGCACAAGCCAGAGACTCTCCTGAGTCCCCACACTGTCCTTCAGGCCACCAGGTTTTGGGACTCACAAGTGCCTGTCTGATGTGCAGATCAAGGGGCATTTGCTTTGCAGCCAGCCAAGCCCCCTGTTCAAATCCTTGCACCACCACTTCCAGCTGTGTGGCCGCCAGAAAGCTGAACAACCTCTCTGGGCCTCGATCTTTGCATGTAAGGAGGAGGAGCGAGAGCACTTTGCAGAGCTGAGCTGTGACCACCAGAGAGGCTATGTGGAAAGCACTCTTCCCCGGGCGGTACCAAGCAGGTGCCTGGCAAGCATTAGTCACTCCCACCCCCACCCAGAGGCATGTAATCTCCACCCAGCTGCAGGCTGCTTCCAATAAAAACATCTTGCTCTACGTGTGACACAGCGGTCCCTGCCAGGGCTGGCAGCCGGGTGCTGGCAGCAAAGGGCCTGTCGGAGGAGGCTGCACCTGTTCTGACGACAGAGGGGCTGGGAGCCAGGGCCCTGGGCGCGGTGAGAGGCTGGTTCCCACCAACGGCTGGCAGAGGGGCCCCGGGCAGCAGAGCTCCCAAGGTCACGTCGCAGGAGGTGCTGCCGGCAGAGTGGGCCAGTGGCCCCAAACCCTACTGTCCTAACCCAGGAGCACAGGAAGGATGACCCCGCTGCTACACCTGGCGAGGCCTTATCGCCAAGTGCCCGGCTTGAGATGAGCTTTTGTTGTTGTTAAGTACTGGGCACTGAACCAGGGTCTTCACACAGAGCCGATCCCCAGGGTTTTTTTATTTTCTATTTTGAGACAGGACCTCACTAAGTCACTAAGTTGCCCAGGCTAGGCTTGAACTTGCGATCCTCCTGCCTCAGCCTCTCAAAGTGCCAGGATCACAGGTGTGCACCACCATGCCTGGCTTCTAAGTACTTCTGAAAGAACTCAAGGTCGTCCTCACAGCAATGCCAAAGGGAGGGACCAAGCCTCGGCACTAAAGGAGACGGATGGAGAAAAGCACCAGGGACAGGCAGGCGCTATGACCGCCGAGCAAGGTCCTAAACGGGGGCAATGGTCCTGGAGGCACCACTTTGACCCCAAGCCCCGGGGCTCACCTGCTTCTGAACGAAGTCCATGATGTTTTTGAAGTCCAGGTCGTCATAGTAGTTCTCGATTCCTCTTCGAATGTTGTCGTTCAGAAAGTCAATGGTCTATTGAGAAGGAGATGTCACAAAGCAAAAGGACCACACACAGAGGCTACCCCGAAAATTTCTGTGAATCGTGACTGGTAGAGAGCGCCTACGCCGCCTGCTAGAAGGCTCCCCACCACTCCCCACCTGGTGCCCTCCCCTGCCTCCAAGGCCCAAGAGACACCCAAGGGCCTCTACCACGTCCTCTACAGATGGCAGCCCAGGTCCTGGGATCTGGGGCCCTGCCTGGGGGTCCTGGGGTCTGAAGCAGCCACACCTGAGCTGGCTCAGCCATCTTGGTCCCCGTGCTCTTCCTACCACCCAGGGACAGGCCTGAACTGGCACAGCCCCTCACCACAGCCTTCCACCATCCAAGCGCACGCTCTTACGGAGGAAGAACAGAAGCCCCGGGGGACGAGGACCAGTGAGTAGGGGACTAGCCCCAGGTCACAGAGCAGGCTGCTTCGGGCCTGGCCAGGGCTGCAATTCAAGTCTCTCGACTTCCTGCATGGGCCTCTCTCTCCATCACTGTGGTGCTGGCGCCCACAGACTCAACTGTCCCCTCCCAGCCGGGGAAGAGACAGTCCCCATGGGGAAGAGCGCTGGCACACTGCCCTCTCCCAGTCACACTGGGCTTTCTGGATCAACAGCCAGGCTGTTGTGTGGAGATCCGGGGCATAAAAGGGCCCACAGCGAGCAAGGGTAGGGGCGGAGTGTGGGTGGCCCAGCTCCACGCCGGCTGTGACAATGAGAGCTTTCAGAGCACCGAGGCTAAGTATCAGCAGAGACGGGGACAAAGGGGCATTCTTGGCTCTGGTGCCCGAGAGGAGCCAGACAATCCCTGGGGGAGGCATCCTGGGGTACACAGGGATAGTAAGGCCCAGGTTCCAGGCCCCTCACAGCTCACTTCCCCTCTCTGGGCCTCAGCTTCCCACTGCGAGCCAACCCTAGAGGCCTCTCTGTACGGTACAGTCCAGATTAGCGGACCAGGCTGAGAGTGAGTACCCAGCCTCAGCGTCAAGGGTGCAGTCCCCCCAGTCTCCAGGCCACAGTCACTTTCCTCTAACGCTCACCTGCAAAACCAGGAGCCAACAACCTCTGCCCGACGAGGCTGCTGTGGGATGAGACTGTAGGAAAGCCACAGAAATGTTAAGCAGGATGCCAGGCACATACAGTAGTAGGTCCTGGTGTTAAAGCTTTTCGCTGTTTTCCCAGGAGACAGACACTTCACGGTACCAGCTCAGACCCAGCACGTCGTGAGTAGAAACTGGTGATTCTGAAGGGAAACTGAGGCCCCAACTCTCATCCGAAGACCTCCTGCAATGTAGCCTCTGGGGCAAGGGTCCTGGGGCCAGCCTCACGGACATCCTGCAGCCCAGAGTGTGATGTCACCTGCCCAAGATCACTCAGTGGCCGCTGGCAGAGAGGTGCTGAGACCAGAGTGCCAAACTCCCAGCCTGCACCCTTTAGGATGCCAAGCAAACACCCCAACATTCAGATTTGGGGTCATCTCTCCAAACCATCACCGGTACCAAAAGAGGAACATAGCAGGCCAGGGCCACCTCCTCCCCAGGACCACACTGCTCAGAGCCAAGGTGACAAGAGGCCCAGGAGTGAAGAGGGCACCGGTCTGTGTGAGGGGCTCAGAACTCGTCGGCCGTGGCCCTCATCGGTCTGGCGCCGGACCCTGGGGCGGGGGCTGGGGGGATTGGCTGCTCACAGCCACACAGCCAGGGCCTCAGGCCCAGGTCAGGGAGCCTCTCCAGCCTTCAATTCCTGCTCCTCTGGGTGGGGAAGGGACAGGCCAGCTGGCTGGGATGTGGGAGGCGTGGGGTCAGTCCGCCACCCAAGGTGGGGCAGGGGGATGAGCTCACAGCAGCTGGGTGCTGGGGTGACACCAGAGTCAGGGCCATGCCTTGGGCCACCATACTGACAATGTGACATTGGGATGCTTTCTTCCACATTCGGAGCACTGCAGCCACAGCCCTGGCCCACTCTAGCCCTCTGCACCTAACCTGCCCATTCGCAGCCTGCCACTGGGTCACTGTGCCCTACGGGTGCCCTCACAGCTAGTGACAGAGTGGGAGGAGGACAGGAGGCCCAGATAAGGGAGGCAGAGAGGACAGAGGGGAGGCTGGTGGCCATGCAGCAAGTCCTCTGTCTCTCTGGGAGCAGCACTAGCCTCTTTCCCCAGACCATCATGAGCATTTGCAAGGGCGCAGACTCCGTGCCAGGCCTTGGTGAGAGGCCTTAGGGAAAAGGAAAGGAGGGGAATGGGCAGGAGGAGCAGAAGGCCCCGGGCCTGCGGACGGCAGCTGCCCCAGCTCCCACAGGGGAGATCTTTGACCCATGCTGGCTCTCGCAAGCATGTCTGCTTCTGTGTGCATGTGAGCACTGGAGGATGGGCAGCTCACTGAGGGGTTCCTCGGCTCTGACCACTGGCAAGGGTGGTGAGGCAGTCTCATGAGGGGACAGGCTGCACAGTTTGTTAACTGTAAAGTGCTTGCTAAAATCGGCTGCCCCGGTAGTGTTCTGAGGGACTCCAAAGCCAGTCAGGGGACCTGGCTTATGGCAGCAGGCAGGGAAGAAGCTTCCATTGCAGCTCCCAGAGGCCAGGAACAAAAGTGTCACCATGCCCGGCCTGGTCAGGGCAGCAGGGGTAGCGCCAGTGAGGACTAGAAAGGACCTTTCACCAAGCACCAGCAGGGCCTTGGAGGTCACGTGGGCCTGGCTAACCGAAGCCAAGAGTAAGTAAACATCAAAGGCCACCGGGTTTTCAGAGCACATTGCATAAGCCACCAAAGCTACAAACACTTGTCCTTTCTAGTTATTTCTTTCAGATCTAGTTTTCCATCTTCCCAAAGCCTCCACATCACCCTCTCTGGAGAGGTGCATGCAGCATTTTCAATGGATGAAGAATAGAAGGGGTGAGACTGGCCTGGGCCCCTACAGGCGGCCCAAAGGCGCCCACAGCTTTCCCAGCAGCACCTGAGAGCCCAAAGCAGGAATCACAGCTGATCCTGTGGCAGGGGAGGTTATACCCCAGGCTCCCAGGAACTCGGGCTCCAGCCCCCAATGCCAGCAGCTCTGCACGGAGTCTTTATCTTTCACTACCTGTCCTTGGCCTGAGCACATCCCAGAGAGCCCAGGGAAATTCAGCCTGATGAGTTGTTCTCCTTTGTCACCACAAGGGGATTCTCTCAGTTAACAGGTAGCCTGAGGCACCCGAGACTGAACTTGTGACTAGGAGAAATTTGTCTTCTTTTGATAAAGAAAACAATGGAATGGGGAACACACCTCCTCCCGGATGCTGACCTTGACTGCTCCCCTCCTCCTCGGCCACCTCACAGCAGCAGGTGGGCCACGCCCACCCTCACCTGGGCCTCCGTCTGTCTGTCCCTTGCCTTACAAGAGTTGGGAGGAAGGAAAAAAAAAAAGTTGGGAGGGACATTATGTCTTTTTACTATAGCATTTTCCCCTTGAAAACAAAAAAGAAAATTTGGGAGTTGGAGAAAAATATAATGAAAAGAAGAAAAATCACCTTTATTCCATCCCTCAGAGGAAAAAGAATTAATATGTTAATATTTCTATTTCTCTCCCTCTTTTACCAGATTTTATTTTATTCATTGTGAAGATCTTACTGCATTTATAACTTTGTAACCTGCTTTCACATTTTAAAAAATTTTGTATTATGGATGTATAATACTGTGATACTAACCCTATATACATTTTCAGCCTCCATGCATAGAAACTAGAATTTCTCTCCCCCAAGGTGGGTCACAGAAACTCCTGCCTTCACCTGCTGCCTTCCGAGGGCCGTAAAGCCCCACTCCGGCCTACTCTTGTCTGACAGTCAGTCGCAGACCCTCCTCATTGGTGCTGCCCAACACCCATGAGGGAGGAATATCGAAGAATCTGAATGGAAAGGCCTCGCTGTGTGTCCCCACCCAGCCCATCTGCAATTGTGCCTGTGCAGTGAAGTCACATAAAGCCCCCGAAGGACAGAGTTCAGCTAAACCCCCTCCTCCCGAACCTCACCTTTCTGCCTTCTTTGAAATAGCCTCTATAATAAACCAATACAAAAGGGCAATGAATGTCCTTTATAATAAACAGGACTCTATTTCCCTGAGTCCCGTGAGCTGCCTGAGCAAATTAACTGAACCCGGGGAGGGGGTTTAGGGGCCCCCATTTACAGCCCAGTGGTCTTGTAACTGGCATCAGTAGGGGACAGTCTTGGGGTCTGAGTGCTCAGACTGTGGGATCTGAGCACTCTCCAGGTGGACAGTGTCAGCCCTACAATGAATCAGAGGACACCTCGCTAGTGTCCGCTGCAGAGCTGATGGTTGCCTGGCACATGAGAAAAGCCCCACACATCCGGGGACCACAGAAGTGACCTGTACCATCAATGTGCAAGAGGAGAAACTGAATTTGAGTTTGTTCTTTTCAACAGGCGTCATGACCCACTCCACAGAGCTGAGAACCCCTTCCCAGCCGCCCTCCAAGACCTCCACGAGGGGACACCCCATCCAAGGGAGACAGACATGCTCCACAGGCTGTGGTACCAGCAGAGGTTGGAGGCAACTAGAAACTCAGTCCGGGCTCAGGGCCACGGCTTGCTGAACTATGAAGACTGAAGGGCCCAGGGGACTTCCAAGGCCTCAGCGCAGCTCCTTCGCTTAAAGGCCCTGGTGTCTTGGCCCTCCTTGACCTACGGACCCTGGAAAGCAGCAAATCCAACAGCCTTGGCAAAGCACGATGGGACTAGGAGGGCAGCTCACTCAGGAGCAAGCCGTGGAAGCCGCTAATCTCAAACTCTCCCGGGCTTCGGCCAGGAAAGCACTCCGCTCACCCTGGAAGGCACAGGCTGCCCGGGAGCCCTGAGGGCTGCACAGAAAAGCATCCTCCGGGGCCCGTGGGATGAACACTTCTCTCCTCTCAAGCTGCTGGGAAATGAGCTGGTACCCTAAACCTGCAAGCTCAGACCAGAAAAGTAGAAAAGAGGAAAGGGGAAGAGCAGGGAGTGGGACTGCACTGGGAGGCAGCCCTGAGCTGTCTCTGCCTGGCTGGGGGCTCTCAAAAGGGCTTCTCAACCTCTCTGTATTGATGACTCCATCGGTATGATGGGACGCGCCCCTCCCCTATTCTGTGGCTTGCCCTTGGATCCCAGGGGTATAGACTTGCCTGGGGTTAGGTCCCACTGTAGGAGGCCTGGGCAAAGCCGGCACGGTCCCTGCACCCACCCGGGCTGGGACACCAGCCACACCCAAGAAGAGTTCGGCAAGGGTCACTTCTGGCAAGAATGATGACTCAGTTGCAGCTGTAATCCACCATGCCAACGGCAACTGGAACTCCAGGAACCAAGCTGGATTACAGGCCGAGGTACAGGCAGGGTGTGGACAGACAGACCTGGGCTTCTACAAAGGCACCCTGTGCCTCGAGCCCTGGCCACAACACCCAAGCAGGGTGAGGACAAAGGAAGGAGGTTCTGGGAGAAAAGACTGAGCTCTGGGTTAGAAGCGAGCCCTACCCACCACTCACTTCCTGTGGGGTCTTGAATAAGAGGAGTTGTGCCCCAAACATGCCAAGTTCTTCATATTCCTTCTTTCATCCAGTCTTCACCCCAAACTCCATGAGCTAGGAATCGTGACCCCATAAGGATCCAAGAGGCCAAGGGACTCCCCCAAAGTCACACACCAAGTACGAAGTGCACACACCTAAACTAGAAGGAAAGAGTTGGAGATCAGGAGCCATGAACACCTTCCAGCTCTGTGGGACCCTAACTCTGCAAACCCTGCCAGGGGTGAGAGGCCAGGTGCTGCCCTGGAAACCTGTCTCCTTCCCTCTCTCCTGCACCCAGCATGACAGTCACCTTTGCGCTACCGCTGAAACACACACTGAATCCCTCATCTCTGCAAGGCCTGCTGCCTCCCGCAGCACAGAGGAAGCTCCCTGCGGGGTGTCTACCCCGCTCACTCGCTGCTGCACCCCAGTTTACAGCCCTGGGGCATACACAGCAGGTGCTCAGTACACACAGTGCCATAAACAAACCCTCAGGCCCACCTGGTTCCGGAAGATCAAGGCCACCACGCCACCAACAAGCTCCATTATGAGGCAGATCCCAAGGATGTACATAAACTGGAAAACAAAATTCAGAGATTCTCTGCAGGGGGGCAGAGGATGGAGACAGGGTGCAGGGAATGCGTCATCTGTGCCGAGATCAAGGGCAGCAAGGACAGTCACCTCTCTAGCAGCTCTCATGGCTGCTCGGCCTGCTAGCCTCACAACCTACAGGGCCATGGGATGTGGACGGCTGGGCCCAAGCTACCCCAGGCAGATGTTACACATGTTTGTCCCAGGGGTCCTTAGCAGGGTCTAGGTGGACAAGCTCCACCACCCCACACCTCCCCCTAGGGAAGGGTGGGCCTCACCCAGGGGTGGACAGACCTGGCTTGAAGCGCAGGCTGGGGCACTGCTTCCAGCCCCCACCAAGCAGCCCTCAGAAGTGGGAAGAGGTGCCTGAAGCTTCGAGGACACACAGCCCACCCCGTATCAGAGATCAAGCCTCATCCAAACAGACTCCGGCAACTTCCAGCCTCAGGCAGCACCACACCTGGGGGGGGGGGGTCTGCCTCCCTGGTACCCCCAATTTGGGAAGGTCAGGGAGGTCATCCCTCACCACAGTTTGGAGATGCAGGAAAGGTTGACACTACCTGTGACTTCAAGATGGGTACATGACCCCAGATGGGCCCACCAGCATCCTGAGAAAGATGCTCTGAGATTAAAAGCTATAAGGACTCTGCCAGCCTGAGGCTGCTGGTTCCCACCACACAGGGAGCCTGAGCACGACACTAGATGGGAGCAGTCCCCCTTAGAGGTGGCAACCACAGTACTCAAACCTGCTTTTATATGCAGACGCAGGGTTGCCTGGGTCCCTCCTGGGCCCCTGACTACAGGAGGACCTAAGAAACCTGGAGGAGCTGGTTTGTGGAAAGGACTGAAGAAATCCAACTGCCCAGGGGCCCAGGGGCAGTGTCCTGGGCCTTTATGGAGACCCCAAGGAGCCCCCCCGCCGTGGTCACAACCCCCCCGCCCCACCCCCCACGGCCGAGGGCTGGCAGGCTGACTCACCACTTGGAGAAGGCACAGGTTGTCCCGGAGGGAGGCCAGCACGCCAATGAAGGAGACAATGAACATGACGACCCCCAGGAGGATGAGGATGATGGCTGGGGCCAGGAAGGCACTTTCCAGGGTTTTGTACTTCTGCCGCTCAACCTCTGCATAGATTCCCACGGACAGGACCAGGGCCCCGATCAGCTGTAGCAGAAGGTGGCAGTGAGGAAGAAGGACCGCGGGCGGCCACTGACCTTCCCCTGAAGAGCCTGTCTAGGGCTGTGGCCCATGACACTGGGGGGCTCCCCCAGAGGGGCCACATACAAGGGACCCTAATGTGGGCTGAAGTGTTTCCCCAAGAAGTCCTCTGCTGAAATCTTAGCCTCCAGTTCCTCAGAATGTGACTATATTTGGAGATAGGGCCTTTAAAGTGGTAATTAAGTTAAAATGAAGTCACCAGGGTGGCCTTAACCCAACAGAGTTGTGTCCCTATAAGAAGAACAGACGAGGACACGGAGACACGCAGGGGAAGATCACACGAAGATACAGAGAAGGGGGCCATCTACGAGCCCAAGAGAGGCCTGGGAAGAAACCAACCCTGTCACACCTCGCTGCTGGGCTTCTAACCCCCAGAACTGTGAGCACATCAGAGTCTGTGGTTTAAGCCACTCAGTCGGTGGCACTTAGATGGCAGCCATCAAAGACCAATACAGAGTCTCT
The DNA here is from genome assembly GCA_004026905.1 of Hystrix cristata. Taxonomy (NCBI): domain Eukaryota; kingdom Metazoa; phylum Chordata; class Mammalia; order Rodentia; family Hystricidae; genus Hystrix; species Hystrix cristata. Next base: position 70,575 of record PVJO010003460.1, read on the forward strand.
GCATTGAGACTCTACTTTAGAGGAGGACTGGCAGGGAGGGGGCCATGGGTTGGGTCTGAGAACATGAGCTCGAGTCCAATTCTGCCACTTGCTACTCGCAGGCCCTGGACAGGCATTGGCCACCCAAGTCTATGATTCCATCTGAAAAATGGGTATAGCACATTCACTGTGGCCCTGCTTACCCAAGGCTCTTGGCAAGGCCAAAGTCAAAATAACAAAGCTGAGGACTCTGTGAACCCAAAAGCACAGGGCCACCATGATATGTATTAGACATGATGTGTATGTGTATTAGGTGACCCACAGGACATTTCACACAGTATCATAAATACGGAATTTACTCTCAGGATGATCATAAGAAAGACCAAAGGTTGGAACTGGAGGAATCTTGAGGGGATTTTCATTAAAATCCCTCATTATTAACATTCCTGGCAGTGAAAACACAGTACACACTGTAACTTTCCATCAGAAAAACCCAGGCTCCTCACTGCTGTCACACATACCCAGTGTGTTCACCCCAGGGCCTTTGCACAGGCTGTTCCCATCACCTGGAAAGGATTTCCTCCCAGCATCTATATAGCTCGCTCCCCACTTCCTTCCCTCTTCGCTCAGTTGTCACCTGCTCAATGCCGCCTTCTGGAGCCACCTTGTTTAGAAGTGGAAAGTCCCTCCCCACAAAATTCTTCACTGCTTTTCCCTGTTTTATTCCTCCTTTACACTCACCAGTACTTAACATACTACATCATTTCTTTTATTTCTCTAATTGTCTTCTCCACCAGAACATAAGCTCCATGCCAGGAGGGATTTTTTGGACTGTTTTGGACATCTGCAGCCCCCTGCCAGTCCCGATACTGGGAAAGTACAACAAACGTTTGCAATCGATGTCCGTGAACAAACGCGAGCTGGAGTTTCCCACAGACCCCTCAGCCCCACCCCCAGATCCTGAGTCAGCTGCTATTTACCAGCCTCCTTCCTGTCCAAAGATCCCAGCCATCCTTCCAGGCCACTCATTCGGAAGGCTGGGAAAACTCACTGGGTTACGGGACATCCCCACTGAGCAGAAGTGACCTAGGAGAGTAAATAGAAGCCATGTGCTGTCAGCTCAGGTCTGAGAGGAAGTGAAGGAAAACACAGACAAGGGGTTGGCGGGATACGCCCAGGACATGCCCACCGGTCACTGTCTGGAACATGGAGAGGCCACCCTTCACTTACATACATCTACCCCAGGCTTCAAGTGGCCATAACAGGCTCCTTTTTCATCATGCCTTCCAGGACATCCCCTTGACCTTCTACAGTTTGCCAGCCCATCCTGAGTAAAGGGAAGTGGCTGCTTCCTCCTCAGCTTTGACAAGTGATGGGGATGCCGCAAGTCACACAAGCAGAGCTTACCATACAGAACCACTGCTGACAGCGGATGACCAGGACCAGCTCTCCTGAGCCCAGCACCCTGCTGTATTCCAAGGCTAAGGGCTTGGCCTGCAGAGATAATTCCCCTTACTGTGCCCAGGCAGCGGGGACCCTCGCCCCCAGTGTGGAAGGAAGGTCACCAGGGCAAAGGCGCTGATGAATGGGACCGCCGGCCACTTGGCCATGTGGGGGGTGAAAGGATGTCATTGAAATCACCTAGGCACGTACACACACACATGCACAAAACACTCTACAGGAAAATGGTGACACAGAAAGCGAAATCTACCACTGAGAAAGATTAACCAGAGGCCATCAGGTCAATCCCGCTCCCCAACCCTGAACACTGTAAAAATCACTGTTCAAAGCCAATCGCAGTGGGCCCTCTGAGAACGATCACGAGCAGTGTCTAAAAAGCCAAATTCCCAACTTCCGTGAGACTCCTCCTGCAAGGAACCCTCACTGCACCCTGATCTGAGTACGATGAACACCCAGAAGGCCCTGCACGGGACAGCTGAGGATCGGGAGTCCATAAGACCGCCGCAGCACACTGAAGTGTCTGGGGCCACAGCATGAAAGGAAGCAAATATTCAAGGACCTTGTGTTCTTAAGGGCAGCAATAGGGTTTCATCTTCCACCATAATGAAAAGCATAATCCTCACTCTGTCACTGAACTCACACAACAAAACCATCTTAATATGCTCCACACTGATTCTCCACACTCATGAGAGTTCCTGTTGTAAAAAGTTTCCTCTTCTCCAGCAGGATGAGTACATGGGCCCTGTCATCTCCCCACCCTCAGCCTGTCCCTATCCCTCCTTGCTGCCTCAGCCGGGGCATCTGTGTCCAGATGTTCAGCTTTGGAAACTGCACCCCCAAATCCCAGAACTGTCACTGGTCCCAATTCCTAGGCAGGACTGGCCTCAGCCCTCTGCAGAAAGGCAGTCAGTGGATTCTATTTTTACAAGCTCCCTAGAGCCCCGGGACACTCCAGAACAGCTTTGCTGGTAGAAAACAAAACTTGCCTGGGTCTGATCTCATTCCCCTAGTAGAAAGCACTGCCACTTCCTTGCTGGTTGGCTTCATGACATTTCCAGACCATGAAAGCCACAGGAAAAGCACTCACGGCCAGTGCAAACACAGGCCTCCCAACTCCCCTGCCACCGTGCACCAAGCACTCACAGGCCCTGTTTCTGATGGTCCAGGCCAAGCCCAATGGCTCCCTACACACCCCAGGCCCATCGGGGCTCCCCATCCAAGTGTTCCGAGGGGTACCAGGCATGAGGAGAGGCTAGCATGAACATTCCCAGGAACTTCGAGACTTCCAAATGATATTTACATCTCTGATGACATCAGTTTATCCATCTGAGTATAAAATTATCTGTCAATGCCAGCATGCAATCCCAGCCACTCCTCTCTGCTAATTATAGCCCTTCCCAAGCAGCCAGCCACTCCAACCCCGGTGCAGGAAGTAAATGGCCCATTTGTCAAGCAGGACAGCTTCAGCTAAACAGCGCTGGGGCTAGGGGGACACGGCATGCCCATTTGAGGCCACAGAGAGAAAGAAGATGCTGCTGGCAGCCCACAGGGCTTTGTAACCAGGGAGCACTTTCCACGGGCTGCAGAGGAGACCTGTCACCCACGATGACCAGGGTCCCTTCTGAGCCCTGCAGCCTGGTACTCCGCTTCCTCCTGTACACGGCCAGGTCCAGCTCTGTGCAGCTGCTGGAAGCTTTCCAGCACCTGTATGTCCTTCAGGAAGCATCTGGTCACCATCCCGGCTGATTTGCCACCCGCTGGGGCAAGGTTATGCTTAAAGGTCTATTTTCACCCCAAAAGGCATCAACCCAGCTCCCACTGTGTTCCAGGATCTGCACTGGGCTCCACAGAATCATGGGGATTAGAAGACTAGATATGGGGGGGAGGGAGATTGAGAGACCCTATAACGACAGCCCTGCAGATGGAACCAGAAAGTCTCAGAACTGGGCTGGAGGAAAAAGTCATCCCTTTCATTTCATTCACCTCTGCTGTCCTTTGGCTCTTGACATCTTCCAAAGGCTCATATGATGAAGGTTTGTTCCCTTGGGTGGCACTGCTGGGAGGCGCTGGAGGCTTTTAAAGGTGGGGCCTGGTGCAAAGTGTTCCAGGCACACCCTTGAAGGGGATGATGGGACCCTAGCCCCTTCCTCCTCCTCCTTTTTGCTTCCCTGGCCACAAGGTGAGGGGTTTCACCTTGTCCTATGCTCCCCCGTGATATGCTGCCTTGCCACAGGCCAAAAGCAACTGAGCCAACAGATCATGAATTAGAAACTCTAAAACTGAGTCAAGAAAAACCTTTCCTCTTCATAAGTTGATCATCTCAGGTATTTGTTACAGTAATGGAAAGCTGACAAATATAAACTCTAACTGAAATGTTCCTTCCATTTTGAATGGGGGGGAACAAACCAAGGTAATTAATAGCACCTGTGACTCTGTCTGCACTAGAAACTACATTACAGTTATTGTATGAGCCTTAAAATATCACTAATATTCCTCATTCAGCATTACAGCAGTATTAGACCCAATGTAGATCTTGTGATTTAATGCAGTGGTAAAGAACCACACTGTTACTGTATTGTAAATTTGGTTTTACTGTATTTCAATAATTTTACCTCAATATAATTGGTTTCTTTTGTAAGCCCATACATTTACTTTTGTATTTAAATACTTTGTTCTGCAGGAGGGGTACACAGGCTCCCCCAGAGAGCCAAAGAAGCCCCAAAACAAAAGGTGAAGAACCCCTGGTATGTGGAAAGCAAGACATACCTCCTGCTATGAAGAGGTACACAGGGCTCTGGAATTGGAACGGGAGTGAGAGGGAGATGACAGAACTTTTGGATGGGCTTCCTAGAAAGCCCTATGACCTGCTTCATTCTAGAACCATCTTATGGGCACTTCAGGTCAGAGCTCTGTGTTGGGCCAAAACAAAGCACTTGTCAGAGCTCGTACCTTACAAGTAGGTAGGGAATAAACAGCCCACCCCCAAGGCCTGCGAGAAATTTAGAATATAACAGGGCTACCAGAGCCTCTGCTTCTGGCCAGGAAAAACCCCAAACTTCCCCTTCATCAACTCTAAGACCAACCCTGCCTGACCCTGAGCCAAGCCCACCCTAGCCAGCACGCTTCTGTTCCAGCCTTTCTCTGCACAGATCAGGGTGCTCAAGCTACTCTGGACTCTACTCATTAGCTCGGTGCCCTTGGCCATGACATGTCCCCTCTCTGGGCCTCATTTTTTACCTGTGGAATAGTGAAGCCTGCTGCCGTCAATGGAGCAATTGTTCTGAGCCAGTATCCTGCCAAGTGCTGCCCCCACATCATCTCCCTTCATCTCCACAGCCTCCTCCCACAGCCAAGACACGGCCAACCTCACTTCTCAGAGCAGGCTCAGAGGTAGAGTCATATGGTACCAGCTCCTGACCAGTCCTCCTGTCTCTACTGACCTGCTATGACCCCCGTGTCACACCCTGAGGTTATGCACATGCATGGATCTACTATGGCTTTCCCGTCTTCCCTGGTCATTCTGACTGTCCCTAAACACCTCCCTATTGTAGCAACTTTAGCTTTATAATACATCCTGGTACCTGGTAAGCCAAGTCCCTCCTTCCTGTCTTCTTCATTAAGTGTCCTGGATATTCATGGATCTGGATTTTTCCATATACATTTTAGAATCACCACCACCAACAACAACAAAAAAAAACCCCACTGGGGTTTGCCTGGGACCACAATGACTCAACAAATCCCCTTGGGGACAACTGTCATTTTTATTCTATCAGGTCTTCCTTCCCAGGAGCACAGTTTCTCCCTTCTTCATGTGTTTCTTCTTTATTGTTTCTTCTCAGCAACGGCACTCTCCACCTCCCTCCAGCTTTCCTGCACTGGCTGGCAGAGCCGGGGGAAGACCTCAGCAGTGTAAGACCTCGGCAGTGTTTCATGCCTGGGAAGGCCATCCAGCCATGCCCACGGTGGGAACCACAGCCTTTGAAAAACAAGCCTGTCTAGGAGGCAGCGTGGGCAAGCCAGTCTGCTTTACTGCCCTCCCGTCAGCAGACACTCAATTTAAAAGACTCCCACACGCACTCAGCACATTCCAGGCTGTGAGGGAGCAAAGCGAGGAGGTTTGCAAGCCCCAGCTATTCAGTCCGGCCAGGCAGAGAGGAATTTCGAATCAGGAACAACATAGGAAGTGCAGGGGCCACTGCTGACCCAGCCAGGGCCCTCTGGGGCAGAGCATCCGGGCAGGCGGGTGGGAGTGGATAGGACCACGATACTCTGAGGATGCAGAGCAGCGACCTCCTCCTGGGAAACTAGAGAAGCACCTCTGAGCGGGCCCTGAAGATGCAGGATTTTGGCTTCGTGCACCTGGGCCCTCTGTGCTCAATGTATCTGCTGGAGGAGTGAATTCTGAGAAATGGTATTGCTTTAGCTGTCACTATGCCCAAAGAAGGAACTCTGATGATCCCAAGTCTAGAACAGAGTCCTGGAGACCTAAGGAAAAGAGTGACTCATGTTGAGTATGGAAACAGCCAAGGGAGGAAAGACAGCCAAGGACAAATCCACCTCCCCCCAGTACCCACCCTGACATGTCTCTTGCCACCCATGAGTCTGAGCTTCGAGGCTTAGAGCTTGCCTCCCGGGGACGTGGCCCCATAGTCACTGGTAATGGTGTCGTGGCGCCTGCCATATCCTCTCCGCCTCAGCCCTGGTGCACTCCAGGCCAGGCAAACTCATTCACCAAGGCCAACGGGCGTGGAAGACAATGTTCCCCAGGTGCAGCCTGGATGTCTGGTCTTAGCTATGAGGACCAGACATCCAGAAAGTCAGAAAGTCCCCCAGCTCAGGCCACCACAGGCAGCACCCCCAGGCCTAGAGGTGGACCTCTAGCTGAGGATAGATATGGGGAGTGGGGACTGGGGTTCTAGGAGACGGTCTTGGGGACCCTGGGGATGAGAGCTGTGTGAGGTGGGAGTGCTCCCTACCGGGGTGAGCACTCAGGGGTGCACTCTGGGCCAAACCTCTGCAGGCTCTTCTTCCCTGCAGTCCGCACACCCAGTGTGTTGACCCCCCCAGTAAAGCGGGTCTGTGACAGGGTGGGTAGGTGGGCCCAGTCTCTTCTCTCAGACGCTTTAAAAGGAAACACAGGCTCAGAGGCTATGAGGCGACATCTGTGCAGTACAGTGGTTTTGGTGCAGGTCCCAGCAGCCTTTCAGAGCTCACAGCTGGCTACTAGGAATTGGTCTGGGCAGCCCCTGCCCTCCTGCCAGTCCGGGAGTTCTCCCTGTGGGGCCCAGAGTGAGGGCAAAGAGGTGGAGGCAAGAAAGGGGTCTCCTGTGCACTCACCTGCCAACCCGTCTGGGCTGCTGAGAGGAGAGAAGCCATCAAAGTAGAGGGAGCCACCTGAAAAGGAGCAGGAAGGGGTGGGGGAACAGGCAAGCTGGGAGGAGGATGGAAGAGATGAAGGAAATCCCAGCGCAGGCGCACAGTGCTAGGCCTCAGCCCGGAACGGGACTCCTGTAAGTTGAGGGCCGTCTCTACCCAGCTGTGGCAATGACAGGGCTTACTAGGCATTTCATGGTTATCGTTTTTGAGGTTAGGCTTAGTTTTATATCTAGGGGAAAAAAGACCCAACCAACTTTGTTACAGATGCAGCCCTTGGTTTGTCCCTCCCCCCGGGCACAGAATCCCATGCCAGACCTTCAGGCCTTCGCCCCTTTGCCACTCGAGTTGGAAGATGCAAGAGGCAGCTGGATCATAAGTATCAGTACCTAGCGCAGGTGTGGAAGACTACAAGGTGCCCACCCCAAGGGCTGCTGACAGGTCAAGGGCACAGGGGGCACTGCTGGCCGGGAAGGTCCTACACTCGGACCCTGGCTCTGCCACCAGGTCCTGTGCGAGCCTGGACGAGTCCCTTCCCCTCGCTGGGCCTCCGGTCTGCACTGCTCAAGACCACCTCCTAGAGCCCCTCCACTCCCCCAGGAGTCCATAGAAACTCATGCCCACGTCACCCCTCCCACGTCCCGCACATCAGCGCACCACGGCAGTGCAAAGTCCTCTCACTGTCTACAGGCTGCTAAGGGCTCCCGCGGGCCACCCCCCGTTTCCACCCAGCCCAGGGATGTCACACTTCTGCACAAGCAAAGCCCTGTGGGGGACAGAGATGCCCTGGCTCTCTCATCCTCCAGCACCTCCTCCTGAAACAGCCTCGGAAAAGAGACCAACTGTTTTTTGAAAACGAGAAAGCCAAAGGGGGCTAAACGCAGCCTCCAAAGCTCAACCAGAGCCTCCTCCCCTAGAAAGCCTTCCTAGATCACCCCAAGCGCCCACTGGCAGTGATACTTCCAGTGTTAACTACGCCCGCTGAACAGATCGCTCCAGGTGTTTGTTACCCACTACATGCAGAGTATGGCGGCAGCGTCCAGCAACACACACCCCAACTCTGATCTCGACAACTTCACAGCTGGCACACGCTGTGTGTGTGCATCGGAAGTTTACAGGAAGCTTGGTGGCTTACCTCCAGGCCACACTCTCACCACAAGAGCCAAAGGGAAAGCGTGGAGTCAAGCCAGTCCGTACTGGCCAAAGAAACCTCCGTGCCCCTGAAATGAGATGCTGAGCAAAAGTTCCGGGTACCCAGCAGGTGCTCAGTAAAGGTTATTTCCTCCCCATGAGCATGTTGTGCTGTTGTAACACAGATATTTCAAGACCTGAATCAGATGCCGGAAACCAGTCCCCCGTGAGAGCCAGTCTGGTCGAAGGTTAACTGGAGGAAATGGGAAGAATCCTATTCTGAAGTGCAAGGCAGCCCCCACCAATTCCTCATACGCTCATCAAGCACCGACCACGTATGTACCAGGCAATGAGAATGAACAGGTAAGACGCACTTCCTGTTTGCACAGGGCCCATCTGGTGAGTCACACCAGCACAACAAAGGCGGCAGAGCCGGGGAGCCTCTGGGGTAGAGGGAACTGGGTGTGCAGAAGGCTCCAGTGCCCGAGCAGGCAGATCAGACAGGCAGGAGCAGGGAAGGCTCCCGGGAGCAGGTGAGGTCTGGACTGAGCCAATTTACTGGCCAAGCAGGGATTCCTAAGGTGAACAAGAGGGACAAGGAGTCCTCAGAGCACATGAAGGACACACAGAGGATGACAACAGGGGATGGGGCCAGAGAAGACACCAAAGCCAGCTTTCAGCCAAGAAGTTAATTCGTCTGCTCAACATCTGTTTGCTGAGCGGCCATTACACATGGTTGTAAGTCCAGGGTGGTTCTCAGCGTTTGGCCTCCAAACTCCTTCTCACTCAAAAATTCCTGAGGGTTCTAGAGCTTTTGTTTTCATGAATGTCATTCATCAATTTATCATAAATTAAACCTGAGACATAGTTTAAATATTTACTAATTCATTCAGAACTAATAATGGATTTATACATTAACATAAATAGCCCATTTCAAAAAAAAAAAAAACTTTTCCAGAAAAAAGAGCCAAGTGAAAAGAAGGCTTTTCATTTTTCAAATGTTAATGTCTGGCTGATGAGGCGACAGAAATTCTCGGACCTGCTCCCCACTCATCCATTGCCACATCTATTGCTCCCCCTTCAATCTACCTGCCTCTGCAAGGCTCCATCACGCATCCAGAGAGAACGAGGGTGGGGAGTCCTGGGACCCCGATGGAAGTGGTTCAGGACCCATGCAGTCCCTGAGAGGGGACTCCCAGCTCCCTGGGTCCACAGCCAGAGTCGCTGTGTACAGAGCTGAGCTTGCAGATGAGACCCGGCTGTGGCGCTGGAAAGCACCTCAGTCCCCACATCTCCTTCGAGGCTGATGTTTGGCTGGATCCAGAATGCTGGTGGCTTGGGTGCTATTTGTGTTTGCTGTGTGAAGTGCAAGGCAGCCCCCACCTCAGGCTCATCCACATACGCTCATCAAGTACTGACCACACCTTGAATCTCCCACATCTGGAACCTCCTCACTGCTCTTGAGCCCTCTGAATTCTCCAGGCCTGCTGACCTGCAGAACATCTGGACTCACTTCACGGTTTCCTGGAAATCTGGCTCCAACTGCACGTTTCCGGCAGGAGTGTTTCCCAGGCCTGCAGCGGGAGGGGCAGCCCGGCTATCCCAACATGGATGGCCCACCCTCTCCCTGTAGGGCACCTTCCCTGGGATAATGGCACCCTGGCTGTGGCTGGCACCGGAGCTGCACAGTATTCTGTAGGTGACAGCACTCTTCAAAGTTAATCTGAGTGTGTGATTCCCCACTTCCTTATTTTAGTGATTGCCCTTTTCTGTAGGCTCTGCCTGCTTCTCGCCACCTCCATGTGCCCACCATAGTTGAGGCCGCCATCACCTTGCGACCAGGTGGCTGTCGGGGACGCTTCCTGACTGGCGTCTTCCCTACACCTCCACCTCCCTGCCCCACACTTCGATTCCTGTCTCTTCTCAGCACACAGCCAAGTACCCTCAAAGTCACAGCCAGCACAGATTGCTTCTCTGCAAACTTCCAGCACCTGCCAGCCACCCACTCAGAGCAAAAGCCAGGGTCTTCTTGCTGGCCCAGAAGTCCCCACCTCACACACACGCACGCACACGCACACACACACGCACCCTCCCTCTCCAGCAGCTCCACCCCTTGCCGGTCCTTGAACTCACAGCACGTACCAAGGTCTGGACACACATCCATCTCTTGGCCCAAATGTCACCTTCCCAGGCCACACCGACAACCCTTTCCCCAGCTTCCCTAGCCCTCTTTCCTGTTTGATTTTTCTCCAGAGCACTTATAATAACACACCATATTTTTCTTGCTTGCCTCCCCCAACTAGAATGTGAGCTCTGGCCAAAGTGTGACTTTGGGGTTTAGACTGCTGTGTGGATTTTAAATATCCCCCAAAACTTGTGTCCCTATGGAACATGTAAAGACATTGCTTTCTTGCTACTGCTCCCTAAACGACACAGCCTAACAATGATTTATGCGCTACCCCTGCTGTGTTAGGTTGTTATGGTTTGTGTCTAGATGTCCCCCCAAAGCCTCATGTGGTAAGAGGTGGCTGGATCTACAGTGTGTGATGCTGGGATTAAGGGTGTGGGATTACTAAATCAATCTACTGATTGGTTTGGCACCGCCCTAATCCTGGCAGGCTAGATAAAATATAAGGCACAAGAAGAAGCTGGTTAGGCCCCTTTTGCTTGCACCTCTTGCCTGCCTTGCCCCCCTGCCTCGGACCCAGCTGACTGTGGACTGAAACCTCTACAAACCGTGAGCCAAGTAAAACTTTCTTCCCCTAACTTTGGGTGTTCGGTACTTTGACTCAGCAACAAGAGAAAAGTAACTAAGACATAGGTATAAAAAGTAATCTAGAGATGATTCAGAGTACATAGGAGGATATGTGTGTAAGTTAGGTACAAAAAACACCTTTTTTTTTGGAAACAGGATCACGCTATGTAGTGTAGGCTGGACTTGAACTCACTATGTAGCCCAGGCTAGCCTCGAACTGGTGGCAATCCTCCTGCCTCAGCCTCCCGAGTGCTGGGATTTCAGGTGTATGCTATCACACCCCACTTGAACTTGGCATTTTCATAGTCCTGAAAATAGTGTGTGTATATCAAAAAAAAAATTTTTTTTCCCCGGGAAACACATACTGAGCCATTTGGGGTGAACTGCTGTGATGTCTGCATATTCCCCTGCAACACCCAGACAGGTGCTCACTGCATCATATTTCACCTTTTTTGTGAGTTTGAACTGCTTTACAATAGAAAGGTGAGCAAGGGAGCCCCAAGGCCTATGTTGTCCATGAGAAGTTCTGCTCACAAACCTGCACCGCCCCTTGCCTGTGCCTGGGCCACGGCGGCAGCCAGCAGGGGAACTAGGGTGTCACAGCAAGAGGTCTGAGACGGGTGGCCTCCTCCATCTGGAATAAATGCCCAAACCTGGTATTTCACTAACTGCTAACCGGAGCTAAATGCAGGCTTCGAGGAGAACCCACCTATTACCTGCCCAGGCCAACCTGCTAGGAGACAGGCGCCAAGGGCTGCCAGGCGAGAGCCCTGCAGGGGCGGGAGAGGGTGGCTCGGCACCTTAAATCTCCCACCTCTGCTTTAAGAAAGTTAGGATAAGAGAAGATGCACACGGCAGGCCCACAGGACGGCGAGCCCTCCCTGCAGCTGGGTGCACCACAGCACCGCCTGGGAACCGGCGTCCCCCTCTGAGCCCCTCCTCTCTACCTCAGGACAGAAACGTCACTCAGAAAGCCCCACCATGGCCAGGCTCCCTTGTAAGCTATGAAGTGCTGTGACACAGAATGAGGATGCCAATTCCTCCATTCAGCGTCAGGAGAGTGTGGGCTGTGTTCCAAACGGAGAGGGCACAGTGCTGAAGTCCCCAGAAAGGGGCAAGAGCAGCCACAGGCAACTCCCACAGCTTGAGCTCTGGCCCTTTTCTTGGCCAACGACTTGCACTGTTACTGAACTGAATTTTTTGTTTTGGTTTTTGAGATGAGGTCTCACTATGTAGTTCAGGCTGGCCTCGAACTTACAGCGATCCTCCTGCTTCAGCCTCCTGAGTGGTAGGATGACAAGCAGGCGCCGCCACACTTAGATCTGATTTTTTTCTTTAAACCACCTGACTTATCTTCTGAAAACACGGTCTGGACCTAATTTAATCAACATCTGTAAAAGCACAGATGTGAGGTACTAATTATTTTGACACACATTACACTTAATATATGCATATTAAAATTTGTAAATGTCTCCCCCATAGGTCACCTAACATCATCTTGTGGACCACCAGGAGCAAGCAGATGGAAGTTGACCTGGCCACCCTCCCCACACCTTATTTTGCAGAAGGGAATCTAAGGCCCAGAGAGAGGCCATCACTCCCACAAGGTCACACAGCAAATTAGCCATCGGTCAGCAGCTGCGACCCAGTTCTTCCAGCTCCCAGGCCTGTGCCCTGAGTTGCAAGCCACCCTCCCTCATCGGGAACAAGAGTTCTCACGCCCTGGCACATCCTCTCCTAGAAACTGAAAAAGACTAAAGTTGTTTTCCAGAAGGACAGTGGTGCCAGCTCAGAGAGCCGGGTGGGACATGGTCCAGGAGACCTCTGACATTTGGGGTCTGCTTGTTCCCTCTTTTCCCACACTGGGCAGCACTCAGCCCTCTTTTCTGCCCCATGGAGCAGGTCTCACTCCAGCACCTTTGCTTCTCCAGGTTCCTAGATGCCAAGGAAATGTTTGATGAGTGACTAAACAACCATACCAATGAGCAAATATCCCATCCCCAAAAAGTCCACCCCTGAGACAGAAGCTCTCGAATGGAACAAACCCTCCACCTCCAGCATGCACTGAGTCACCCAGCCTCTGGGCCTCTTTCCTCAGAGTAACAGGGAGCAACAGAGCTGCCTCACAAGGCTGCTAGAGGATTACATGCAAGGACGGCTAGAAAACAACTCAGCCAAGAGCTGCCAGAGCCAGAGGAGGGGCTTGCCCGCCGTCAGCTTTACAAAGATGACAGAGGAGGGTGAGGCACAGCCAGCCAGCGCGCAGCAAGGGGGGTTTCCTGGCTGAATAGTCAAGTTCAGTTTCAGGCGAGGTCGGCGCACAGGAGACCTCGCAGAGCAGGAAGACAGCGACAGAGCAACCAGACAGGCCGCAGCCCATGTCAGGGTCTGTGGGGCCCTGCACAACTCCTGCCCTGTCTGTGTCCACTCCGAGTGTAAGTCCATCCCCGCTGGGGATGGAGTCAAGTGGCCACTGCCACCCCTGCGGGAGCCTGAGCCCAACTCTGACCAAGTGTCCCCGCCAGAGCCTCCTGCAGCTGCTGACCAGGCCCGTCTGCCCACCCTACCCGGTCACCTAAATCTGCAGCTGCTGGGACCCAGCGAGTGCCAGCTTCTCAAGGGACAGGGACAGAGCTGTCCATCACAGGCCAGCCAACAGCAGCTGCCCAGGTCAGGGGCCGAGGAGAACCAAGCAGAGGTGTGAGCTGGGTTCCACTACCTGGGCCCGAACCCTGCAGGGAACATTCCTGCCCATCTATGAGAAGTCACACACCAGGCCTCTGTCCCCAGGCACAGTGTGGACACCCACAGCGCAGCTGGTAGATGTCACTGGACTGCAGGCACCCACTGGCTGTAGTACGAGAACCGGAGGCACTTGCTGTGAGGCCTGGCCCAGGGTCCTGCTCTCCGCAAGCAGGGGCAGACCAGATGCCCACCACGGCTGGCTGTTCTGTCCCACTGGGTGTCCAGGCCACATCCTAACTGCCCCGTGACAGGCCACTGCTCCTGCTGTGAAAAGAACTCCCATTCTTTGCAGCCATGTGTGGCAAGCGGTTTGGTCTAATTGCTTTTTAGGAGCCCTCGTGGAGCTGCATTTCCTTCCCTTGTGAGCCTCTTTCCACCCCGTGTTCCTTGTAGAGTGCAAGCCTCTACAAACCTGTTGTACTGCATGGCCCAGGACTAGTCTTAAAGCGCAGGTGTGAGTGGGGCTGTTGGGTGTGGGCCAGGCAGTGGGCAGGGATGTGGACCATGGATGGGCCTAGCAGACCTCTCCTCTCTCAGTTCTTCCTCTCTCAGCTCAGCCCTCTCCCCTTTCCTAGATTCAAGGCAGACCAAGAAGGCAAAAGACTGTTTGAGGCCCTGCTCCCCTGCGCCCCTCCTTCCCCAGTGAGGCAATGGTCAAGCAGAAAGGGCTCATATTAGGTTCCCAGAGTTGCTTGGGTGGTTTAAAACAACAGGGTTATGCTATCTCTCCCTTCTTTCTGGTTTTTCGGGACAAGGACTCACTATAGCCCAGGCTGGTTTTAAACTCACAGCCATGCTCCTCCCTCAGCCTCCTCGATGCTGGGATTACAGGCGTGCACCACCACACCCAGCTCAAAACACTTTTTCCAATAAGGTCACATTCACAGGTTCCCAGACATGGGCACAGCTTTTTGGTGGGAGCACCATTCAACCCACTAGAGATTTCAGCAGTCAGCCATAAATCAAGTGCTCGTCCTCCCACTAGCCAGCCCCTAGCTCAACACCACTACCCTGGCCGAGCACATTCAGCCCACCTGCCTGGCACTCTTTCCTCCTCTGGAAAGTGGGGATAGACCACCCCTGCCACATCTCTCCTGGGGGTGAGACCTGCAGGTATAAGGGGAAACATAATCACAGATCACCCCCGAAGTTTGTAACTTGAGTCTGATTCTATTGAAAAAATTTCAGGTTATAAACTACAGAGAAATACTCCCTTTGCAGCGGAAAAGGACACTTTAAAAATAAATGAAAGGAAAGCAAAATTCCAGAACTCACAGACTCCCCTCTGTCCTCCGAGATACATCTGGGTCCCCTGGAAAGGAAGCCCAGTGTCCCGGCATCCCGCACATTCCCAGGCTGGGGGTCTCCACACTTCCCCAGCCTTTCCTCGTCCAGACTGAGCGCCCCTTCTCTGCACCTTTCTGAGCCTCTCCCAACCATGTATGTGAACTCTCCGAAGCCCAGAGAGGTGTCCCAGGTCGTCGGGGGTGCGAAGGCTCCCACTCAGCACTCAGGACGCAGTCACACAGACGGTCAGCTTGGATAGCAGCCATTCCCACCCAAGCTCCCTCATGTGTGCCATCAGGAGCTGCAGTGTCCATGCCAGCTGCACGTTTACATCACTAGGCAAGATGAACAGCGGCAGGGGCTCCTGTCCCCAGACCCTGCTCAGCTCGGAGGGCGGGGTGTGCCCTGTGCGCTGGTGAAGCCCGCCCAGAGGACGCAGCCCACCAGCCTCGTAGGGCCATCTTCTGACCTCAGGAAGTGACCTGATTGCGGGATCCTGTGCCAGCCTTGGAAGCCACAGCACCCAACTCCTCAGCACCCAGGTGGCTGTGCCAATCCATAAGTGCATATTTAGAAATAACAAGGATAGCCGGGTATGATGGCACATGCCTGTGGTCCCAGCACTTGGAGGCTAATGCAGAAGGATGGCTGTGAGTTCAAGGCCAGCCTGGACTACACAGTGAGTTCAACACCAGCTTGAACTACATAGGGAGACCGTGTCTCAAAAAATTGAGAAACAGCAATAACAGAGTTGCTAGATTATAATAAATGATGATTTCATAAACAACAATGACAGACTTAACAGAAGTGACCACCTGTGCACACTCCCAGGGACTCCATGCTTCTCCCAGTACCAAGGAGAGGCCTGGCACAAATGAACCTCAGTCAGGGGACAGGGACCAGCCTGGGGAGGCTGTGTGGCCATCCTAGGTGAGCCTCCCAGCTGCAGTGGGGTGGGGTGGTTCCGGCTCTCCCTGGGCAAGGCAGGAAGCCTGCAGGAATACTCTGCACAACCAAAAGCAAAAAAACAAGCCTTGACTCACCAAAGCTGTTTTCCTTCCGCTCTCCCTGCAAGCCAAGATGCAAACACTTCCCTTGGCAAGAAAATCCCTTTTGAGAAAAATTAATAAATATGACAGGCACTGTCTCTGGGGTCTCAGAGACAGATGCGCACGATGGCCTCAAAGAAGTCGCTTCCCCTCTAGGGGCCTCAGTCTCCATATCCATAACATGGGACAACAGCCACTGTCCTGCCCAGCTCGCGGGTCTGTCTCACCGATCCAAAGAGGTGAAGCAAGTGTGACAAGATGGGCAACAGACCATGAGACCCTCGGCCAAGGGCACAGGAGGCACTGTCCCCCCAGCTGGCCCTCTGAGGGGCACGATGGCCGTCCCCTTTCAACAGACAAGGCCATAGCCTGGGGCATTGGCGGTCACCTGTCTGACGCCCTGGCTCTGGCAGCCCTGGCCCTGGGCTCGCAGAAGTGCTCCTCTTGCCCACTTCTTTGTGCCCCAGGACCAGCTCTCAGGGCTTCTCAGCCTCCTTCTGGAACAGCCTGCTGAGACCCGTGCACCCACTGTGTGGCCCACAGCCCCTGCCAGAGCAGGAGCACCATAGCAGCCAGGACTGAAAGGGCCATGTGCGGCCCAAGGGGTCAGACCTCGGGGACACAGCTGCATCATCTGCCCCAGCAGGGAGGGCAGCCCAGAAAGGGGCCTCATCAAGTCTCATGTGCCCACTGCCCCCAGAATGTCTCCATCATTCCCAGGCCTGGGGCCAGAGCCTGCCTGTCTCTCTTCTGCCAGGAGCCTCCCCAGGGCTTCTGGGGTATCCACACATGAGGTGTCCAGGAGGCTTGGAAAGGTGGACCTTTACCCAGGGTCACACAGGAGAGCTGGCACTAGATCCAGGCTCCAGAAGGCCCTGCCACCAGTCTTGACAATTAAAACAGCTCTCTTTGCCTCTCAGATCCCAAACTTCTCATGCAACCAGGCCCCTGCCACTCTCTATCCTGGCCCCTCTTAGCCTTCCTTATCTGCTCCAGTCTTGCTTACATACCTGCCTCAGGACCTTTGCACTTACTGTCTCCTCCTCTTGGGATGTCCTCTGCAGGCCTTTTTCTAGAACTAGTTTCTTTACATTCTGAGCTTTAGTTGAAACATCAGCTCCTAGGCTGAAGCAGGAAGATCACCACAAGCTCAAGGCCAGCCCGAACTACATAGCAAGACATTGTTTCAAATAATCAGAGAGAAAGAGAGACAGACAGACAGACAGACAGACAGAGATCAGCTCTTCATTAAGACCTGCCTTGATCTCACCATCTAAAGCAGGAATTCCAAGCCCTCCACTTACTGCTGATTCCCTCCACAGCAAGGATGTTTATTTACTAGTATGTCTGGAAGTCTGTCTTGTTCACAGTTGTTTCCTGTACCTTTCACAGGACCTGGCATCCAAAAGGTGTCAAATAACTGTTTGTTGACTGAGTGAACAAGCAACTGAGCTACCCCCATCTGTCTCAAAAAGAATGGTGGGTCTCTCCTGGGCCCTCCTGCCCCCGCCGAGATGTCCACTCTAAATCTCTCACATCCAGAGCTCTTGGGAAAAGCTGTTCCAGTGCCCTCTGTCCTGCCTCGCCCAGAGGACATCTCCCTGCAGGTGGAGGCAGCTGGCACAGAAACAGCCCACTGGTGCCTTATCTGGTTTCTTGGAGCCTCACCCCAAGGTGGCCCTGTGAGTCACTTACAGGGAAGAGATGGGAGGGGGAGCGGGTAGATGTGCCTGCCCCTCCAGGAACTAAGAGCCACCAGCACACATCCAGGAAGGGAAGGGCTCAGGCACAGACGCCTACACTATGGGCGAGGGACTCTCTCGGGCCTTCTTTGCTCTTCTGTAAAATGGGGGCAGGAGGGCTCTGGAGCCCCTGGCAGGGCTGCCGTCTGTCTCTGTGTCGAAGCCCCAGGCTGTGGGCCATCTCCACCAGCCCAGCAGGCATGGCTCAGCCTGGGCCTCGCCCACGTGAAGGCCAAAGCACTTCCGGCTGGAGTTTTGCTTTGAAGCACCTGCCTCACAAGAACCCAGTAGACCAAGAATTTTTTTAAAAATCTTTATATACATAGAAAGAGCAATTCAGAGAGATGTTATCAACCAGATTCCTTCCAATGGTAGAATCAAAGTTTCTTTTATTGTCTTCACTATGCTTTCCTAAACTGCTTGAATTTTTTTAACCAATTGCACGTATTATTTTCACAAAAACAATAGGTCTCTTGTCCAAAGGTAAAAATCTGCTAGAAACCAAATCTACTCTCTTTGCTGCCAGGTGTGCCCTAGCTTCACTGGGAGGCTGGGGACTCGCTCCTTTCAGAATGGCCACCTCCCACCCTCAACCTGCACCAGGGAGGAAGACCAGGATGACTGGGAGGTCACCCGGCAGGCACCTAAATCCCCGTCTCCATCTGTCACTGATTGGACGGGGGCTATCAGGCAACTCCCTTCTCCCTGGATCTTTGCTTCATGGTAAAATAACAAGGCACCCCCTTCCTCCCAGTACTGGGGATTGAACCCAGGGCCTTTGCACTGAGCTACATCCCCAGCCCTTTACTTATATTTTCATTTTGAGACAAAATCTCACTAAATGACTAGGTTGCCCAGCCTGGGCTAGAACTTGCAATCCTCCCGCCTCAGCCTCCCAGAGTGCTGGGATTTCCCAGTACCCGCCTTCCCCGAGGCATCTTTAAGGACCCTTCTCATTGTCCATCTGTGGCTCCTGAGCATGAGGAAGGCAGAATGGCTGACCCGTAAGGAGCGGAGTATTTGAGACACAAGTGCCAGGCACTTCACTTCACTCCTTTACATATTAATCCACTTAACCTCATGAGCAACCACAGGCTGGCCCTAATATCCATTCCAAAGATAAGACAAGGGTGGCACATGGAAATCAGTGCTAAGTCACCTAGCCTCTGAGAGCCACAGTTGGGATGTTAGCCCAGGCAGCTTGGTACAGAGTCCACACTCTAACCATTAAGCTATACGGAAATACGAGGATGCAAAGCCAAGCTCCAATAACCAGGTCTCTCCTTGGAGAAGACAAGAAAGAGTTCCTACTTCTCTGGCATTCATGACCTCCTCACCCCCACCAGGCAGGTCCTTTTCCTCCTGATCAGTCAGCATCCCCCCCTGACTCCCTCACTCAACTGGGAACTTTCCCCTCTGGCACAGCCCAGACTCGATGCCCTCTATAGAGCTACTGCTGCCAGATCAGCACAGCCCACTATGTAAATTCAAGCCCATGGCAAACCTGACCACTCGGCTGGCCGCACACCCAGCTCAGCCTCCACCCCAGGCTGCATCCCACTGGGACCCAACCCCCATCGGGCCACAGGCGCTCCCCGAGCACCAGGCATCCAGCCCCAAGCCCAGCAATCCAAAACACACAAATGAGCCACACCCTGAGCTCCAGGAGCACACAGTCCAGCAGGAAGAAGTAGCCCTGTAAATGGATCTTTAGGATGCCACCGGCAGTGCTAAAATTAGAGGTGCGCGCCCAGCAGCATGAGGGCATGTGTCAGAATGCTTCGTCCTCGGGGAGGAGATTGAGTGCCTCAAGGAGACAACTCAGGGCTGTGCAGGAAGGAACCAAGAGCACTGCAGCGAGGCAGCCAGGCTGCTGAGCGGCCTGAACGTCTTATCCGCGTTATCCCTATTGACTCACAAATGGCACTTTCCCTAGTTCGACTCCCTTCAGACCTTCCGATGGCACGAGGAAAGAGTTTTTCTTGGTGCCAGTTTGCCTCTGAGTCACTCAAACACTTGCCACCCTGCCCTTTGAACAAAGAAGTCGCAACCCTCAGCACCCTCATCTCCCCAGGACTTCCCAACGTGTCTCATCTTCCCTATACTATTTTATTTTAACAGTTATCTCCTCTCTATGATTAAGTGTACTAGTTTCCCACTGGTAGTAGTGATAAAACACTTCCTTTTAAAAATAAATGTAATTTGAGAATTAAACCAGATTAAGAAATATATTAAATTGGCTACGTGTGGTGGCACACACCTGTAATCCCAGCACGTGAGAGGCTGAGGCAGGAGGGTCACTGTTGAGTTCGAGGCCAGTCTAGGCTACATAGTGAGTTCAAGCCCAGCCTGAACTGCATAGTGAGATCCTGTCTCCAAAACAGAAAGAAAGGGCCTTCCTTTCTTGCTCCCTGGCCATCTTGGTGGCTGCTCTTGGTTGGGGGCCGTCCCGCATCTAAGGCAGGAAGATAGTGGCTGCAAAGAAGATGAAAAAGTCTCTGGAGACCATGAACTCTCAGCTCCAACTCATTATGAAAAGTGGAAAGTACGGGACAAGCAGACTCAAGATGATCACACAGGGCAAAGCGAAACTGGTCATCCTCGCCAACAAGTGCCCAGCTTTGAGGAAATCTGAAATAGAGTACTATGCCGTGTTGGCCAAAACTGGTACCCTCATTACAGAGGCAATAATGAACTGGGCATAGTGTGTGGGAAATACTACAGAGTATGCACACCGGCGATCATTGATTCAGGTGATTCTGATATCCTTAGAAGTGTGCTAAGAACAGACTGGTGAAAAATAAACCATAAAAAAGTTTTCATTAATAAAACTTGCCAGAGCTTGTTTAAAAAGCAAAAAAGAAAAAGGATAACATTATAATTGGTATCATCTGTATGTAGAGTGATTTAACATCAAAACTTCAGGACTGGGGACGTCACTCAGTGGCACAACACATGCCTAACATACAGGAGGCCCTGGGTTCAATCCCCAACACCACAAAATAAAGTTTAAAAATGCAATGTCCGTGCAAAGGCAAGTAACACTATTCTATGCTGCTAGATGTTCCAGTGACATTGTCCCCGTTGGAAAGAGGCAGGGACTGAAGAGTCAGGAGGGGACTTTTGGCTTCCACTGTCCATTCTGCTGCACGACCTGGGAAGCTGACTGTGCACTGCACTCTCTTTTTGAAAACTTACTGAGCCATACATGCTTATGCTAGGTGCATTCCCGTATTATGTTACGTATTCATATAGCCTTTAACCCAACAATTCCACCTCTACAACTTACCTGCAGACATACATACACTTGCAAAGTGACATAAAGAAACTCACTGTATCAGCTGCAGTAACAAAAGATCAGAAACAACCTCAGAATTCCCCAGCTGGGGCTGGAATAAATAAATTTTGGCATAGTTTAGAGCAGTGATGGCAAACGTTGTAGAGTCTCAGTTGATAAAAACAACCCGCTGCGGCACACATGCCGCAGGTTCACCACCACAGGTCTAGAATGAAGTCAAACTAGATGAGGCAGCTCCTGGCAGATCTCCAAATTTTACAAAGATTTTATTTAAAAAGGGGTTCAGTTGAAGTTCGAAAAGGGGGCTAGACATATTTATGTGTACAGTGCTACTTTATATGAAAAAAGAACATATACTAAAAGAATACTACTATATACATGTTTGTTCCTGGGGCATCCCTGGTCTAGGATATCTCAGGAAAGAATCACAAGAAACTACAAGAAAGGACTTTCTGGGCATGGCAAGCCAGGAGAAGGCGAGGGGAGGTCATCTCTGACCCTTCTCCAATTCTAAATGGTGTGTTAGGTGCATGCACTTCCTATCAATAATAATTTTATGAGAAAAGCCGTACAGAGGGTACCTAGCTATGCTAAATCTTGCAGCCCCTCCAGATCTAAAGGCAGGGCTTGTAAAGCAAGTAACCTTTGCCCCTACCCTTCCTTTTGCCTGAGTACTGTACAACACCAAGATAAAGGGTGTTCTGCGAACCGTTTCCAATTAACTGCAAACCTGATGTAGAACAAATTACTTAACTCACACGAAGCCTCTGCCCTGCAGCCAAACCCTGGCACCTGGAGCTTCCCTGGCAGAGTTGGCTGAGTTCTTGGCACGGGTGGGGAGATGTTTAAGCAGAAATGCTTCCAGGGATGAGGGAAAGCAACCTCAGCAGACTGAATCAGAGGAAGGATTCCAAGTTCTGAGTCCTGCTCAGCCCCAAAAGAAGCAAAGCAGGAGCAGTGGGGAAGGGGGCTCAGGGGGCTGCAAAGGACGATGGCAGAAAAAGGCTTTGGAAATTCAAGTTTGGTTTTATTTAACTCCATAAATAACCTGTGTACAGAACTCTTCTCATTCATTCTCTTGCCATATCATTAACCCTAAAAAAGAATCTAGTGAGGTGCAAGGCAGGGTATCACTTAACCATTTTGCAGAGATGAAATGGAGGTATGGGGAAGTAAAGAGTCCGACCAGTGGTTACGCACCAAGGGGAGCCCTGTCTTCCCACTTAGCAGCCTCTGCCTCTGCTTTCAACTCTGACCCAGGCGGAGAAGACAACACAGGCTAGACAGGGCAGGCAAAGAATCCCCAGGAACTAAAGGGACCAACAAGATCATCTAATGCAGCAGTCTTCAACTCTGACTGCACACTAGAATTACTTGGGGAGTTTAAGTAAATTTGAATAAATACTTATGCCAGGGCACAGGAATCTGTAGTGCTTTTTAAAACTCTCCGGTTCTGATGCAACTTTGCACAAGAAGCACTGAACTGCAGCTCCCAGCACCCATCCCAGTCCTGCATACAACCTTCGGCCTCCCCGCAGTCTCCACCACCAGCCCCTGTGCCATTCTCCAGCCCCTACATCTACTGCCCATCTCTCTTCCATGCTACCTGGAGCCAGAGAATTGGACTGCAAGCTCGCTGGAGTCTCCTAAGAGGAAAAGCCACTTAACAGTTTTGAGGCCCAAAACAGAGAAGTGACTTGTCTAAAATAACCCAGCGGGTCTGTAACAGAGCAGAACTGGAATCAGGATTTCCTGACCCCCAGCTGGGGTCATGTCCACATACGGATCCTCCCACGACAGTCCCTTGGGAAATCCAGCAGCTCCCGCCACCAGAATAGATTAAATGAGGGGCCAAGAAGGAAACCAGGACACAGTGTGTGTGTTGCAGGGGACACAGGGTATCTGTAGATACCTCCTAGGAGCCTCCGGAAGTCCACCCTTGTGGCACCCTGGGTGCAGAAGGCTATTCCTAAGAGACAGGGTGGAGCTGGCCTGCAGAAAGATGTCCTCATTCCTTGACTAAGGCCAGAGAGTTTAAAATGCCCCTAGGGAAACCCGGTCTCCTGGGGCAGCTTACACCACGCGGGTCCAGATTCCCCAGCCACAATACTGGGTCAAACTTCTCCAGCTCTTTGCTGCTCTCTGTGCCAAGCATTGTACGTGGCCTAATCATTTAATCTCCACCTGCACCCTGCAAGGTGAAAATAAATATTGTCTCCATTTTCAACTGAGAAAAGCGTAACCCAGAGAAATGAAAGAACTTTCCCAAGATCACTCAGGGAGAAAGTGGTAGCCGCAAGATTCAAAGCCTGGTTCGTTCAGGTCCCTGCCCTCCCGTTCCTCAACAAGAAAGCCCCAAACAGCGGAAATAGCAACTGGACACCTAGGAGCAGCCACACACTTGTCTAGTGGAATCCCCCGCCCTACGGAGAAAGCACGGGCATCTTCCTTTCGCCAAAGAGGAAATCAAGACGCAGAGGGGAGCGTCTTGCCCAGGGACACCGGCAAGTAGTAGCAGGGACCAGACCCAGAACCAGGCAATCCCCATCAGAAAGCCCGGCCACATTGCCACAGGCTGATGGGGAAGGAAACTCAGCAGTAACCTGTAGGCCCGCGGGAGGCGCGGTCGACACCGTCACTACCGCCTGCCCGGCCCACCAGCAGACGCGCAGGGGCCAAATCCCCTGCCAGGTGCGCACAGGTGAGTTACGTGGCACTCGGTGGGCACCGGACTCTTGGTTCTCCCGACGACACAGGTGAAATTCGGGCTGGGCTAGAACGGCCAGAATCTCCCAGGGAGAGCAGGGTGCGAGGTGAAGTCTGGACCAGCGCCGGGCCCAGCGTGGGGGCGATCGAGGATTGTGTCCCACCCCGAACCCCCGTCCTCCGGCCCGACTGGGGCCACTCACCCAGAACACTGTGGAGTAGATGATGAGCGAAAACTTGAGCCAGAGGTAGGAGAAGCGCGCGCAGTAGCGCACCTGTTCCGAGTCCCCGCGGGGCATCCTGGCCGCGCCCCGCGCGGGGCCTCGGGGCTCTTGGGCTCCGGCGGGGTTCCCGCGCAGCCGCTCGAGGTCCCACCTGCGGCTGCCGGCGGCGCGCCCCGCCACCAGTGCCCTAGCCCGGACTGACGCCGGCGCGCGGCGATCACGGCCCCGCCCGGGAGCTCGCAGCCCTGGCAGCCAATGGGAGCGAGGCGGCGGGCGGGGGAGGGGCGGGGCTGGGCTCCGGACCCGAGAGACGACCGAGCCGGGGGGAGGGGCGAGCTTTGCAAAGCAGTTCTCCTGGAGTTCCCGGCGCGGAGGGAGCCGTGGGAGAGCGGGGAGCAGAGGGGCACTGGAAGAGAGAGCGCATGCCTGATCGGGGTACGGGGAGCACAGGCTATGGGGGGACTAGAGCTGTAGCTCGGTTGTGCAGCGCTTGCCGAAGACCATGGGCTCCACTCCCAGTACCGGGGGAAGAAAAAAAAAGAGCAGCCTTTCCACTGTTGTCAAGAGAAAAGACTATGTGACTGTGTGAAAGGGACAGGAATTAACCGCCCAGGTACTAAACGTGCAAACGAGTGTGCAGGACGTGAATGGAATGAGAGTGGAGTTGCCAGCCTGGGGTGGGGGTGCTGCATCCAGGAAGGTGTATCAGTCCAGGCTAGAGCCTAGCGGTCCCCAGGGAGCCTCGGTCTCCTCCTGGGACAAATCTACACCGAGCCATTTCCCTACTGATCCTGGAAGTCCCCGTCTGAATGCCTGGAACTATCCCAGCCCTTCCCCCGGGGCTTCTTCCGCCCGGAATCTCTCCCCCGCGCCCATCCTCTGTCCCTGAGGCACCTCCCTGCTTTGCACAGAGGCGGTTATGACCGGGTCTCTTTCGGCCTGGCATCAGAGGTAGCTGTGAGTCTGTCTTCCGCAATAGGTGGTCCCAGCTTCGCTCATTGTTGTTTTCCTGTCCCTGAGGCCTAGCTGAGCTTGGGAGGCAGGCAATCCATCCGTTTGTGGCATTCGGTAATTAGATGCCTGGCGCAGAAGTCCTGAGCTCAGATAGTGCTGGGCGGGGTCCCTGGTGGTGATCGTAGGAATGGCAGCTTCTCTGGTCCCCTGCCCTCCAGTATGCAGAGAGACCAGGAAGAGACACTGAGGACAGGCTGGCTAGGCCCCAGGCGCTGCCCCCAGGAAGACAGTGAGGCCGGGGCTGTGGGGAGGCCATGGCCTGCTGTTAGGGCAAAAGGGACTTCTCCTGGTCCAGAAGGGGCAGGTTCTGCTGGGGCAGGGTAGCCAAGGGCAACCGGGGCTGATGAAAGTTACCTTCAAGCAAGTAACAGAGAGCCAAGAAGACATCTTATCACCATGTTGAAACTTGTCATATCTGGCCTTTGCAAGGAAAACTGACATTTGACTCCTCTCTGGAAGCTAGAGTCTCTCCACCTGCAGCCAGCAATACTCATATGCTTTGGGGTGCTGGTTTCTGTCCCCACCTCTAGAAGCCTATAGTCCTCTCCATCCTCTGGAGAACTAGTTTAGCCTCGTATCCTCCCAGAGGGGCCCCCTAGCCTCCTTCCCCACTCTCTGAATTAGGATCCAGGCCCAGCTACCTTCCCCCTCTCCCATTGGGGTTCTCCTTCCTGGTTCTCCTTCCTGTTGCCCTTTCTTTGGCCTTCCCCATACCCTCCCACTCCATGGCACACAGCTTCGGAGCGGACACTCTTCAGCGCTTCTCCTGTAAGATCCCCTGAGGGCTCAAGGTGAGGTGCCCCTGACAGGGTGACGGAGCTCCTTGGGGTCAACACAGGGATCGTTCACTGTCCCTGTACGCCCACACTCTGCAACCCCAAGTGCTAGGTGCTCTCTTGAGACGTGTTTGCAAACACAGGACCTCAGAAGAAGTGGAGAACTGTTTTCCATTTCTCCCTTCTCTATCAGGAGCTCTGGGCTGATAATCCAATCCCTCTTAGTGGGATTGTTAGAATATGTGATATAGTGTAACATACGGCAGATCAGAATCACCTGGTGAACTTTAAATGTATCCTGAGCTGAGTGTGGTGACACACACCTGTAATCTCAGCACCCAAGAGGCTAAAACAAAAGGATCACAAGTTTGAGCCTGGCTTGAGCAACTTAGCGAGACCCTGTCTCCAAATAAAAAAATAAAAAAGGGTCGGAGATAAAGCTCAGTGTGAAGTTCCTGAATTCAATCTTTAGTACCCTCCAAAAAAAAAAATCCAAACCTGGTGGTACACACCTATAATCCGAGCACTTGGAGGCTGAGGCAGGAGGATTGCCACAAATTCAAGGCCAGCCTGGAATGAATACATAATGAAACCCTGTCTCAAAAAAAAAAAAATGTATCCTGGTAAGCACCATCTCAGTGAGTGCAGAATCTCACCAACTTGCTGGGGATTTAACTCAGTGGTTAGAGCACTTGCCTAGCAAGCACGAGGCCCTGAGTTTGATCCCCAGCACAAAAAAAAAAAAAGAATCTCACCAACAGAGACCTGAGAATCAGTATTAATTTCATGTTCCCAGATGATTTCTAAAGTGACACCAGGATTAAGCATCACTGTGTACGTGTGGGCATAAGGGTAAGAGAGTCCATCAACATTTTATCAGATAGCCACACCCCACAGAGGTCATTTACTGAGCTCTCCTCTGGTATGCTGAAAATTTAAAAACTCGTTGGGAGTGGGGAGAGGACATTAATGATTTCCATAGTGTGGCTATTTCATCATCTAACTTTACATCACCAGCTTGAGGTCAGTGAACCTGATCACTGAGCTGAAACGTGCACAGTCTTGCGAGTCAGCATCCCACACAGCTCTCAGTATCTTGGTCCACCCCAGGGCTGTACTGATTAGCACAGTGGGCACACTGGTGGACTCCTTTGTGTATTAATTAGCATAACAGGTATTAGTAATGAGCTCTTCTTTGGTGAAATTAATAGTGTTCAAAATACATAGACTGGCTAGAATAGTTTAGACACTACCTGTTCCTTGTTCAGAGTAAAAGACTCTTGGGAAGCGCTGGAGATGGTGCACGGGCTAAATCCGTAGGGGACCTCTGTCCTGAGGTGACCAACAGCCTGCTGAATCCCGCGTCTGGAACCTTGTGTCTTCCGTGAGCAGACCCTTCCTGCAGGGTGGCAGAGCTCCTAGCAAGACAGACAACCAGGTCTTCACTGATTTTACAGAATAC
Organism: Hystrix cristata; assembly: GCA_004026905.1. NCBI lineage: Eukaryota > Metazoa > Chordata > Mammalia > Rodentia > Hystricidae > Hystrix > Hystrix cristata. The sequence goes on from PVJO010003460.1 coordinate 97,577, forward strand.
AGTACACAAACCAGTTTTGTGACTGCTTGCTAATAAAAGTTTGTTTTCTAGACATTTTTATGTGCAGCAGAATGTGCTCTGAGATCTGTTCTCATGATAACTTGGCAGAGACGTTTAGGGGAAAATAACCCTTGCCAGGAGTGGCTACCGTGGCCGCCGGAAAGGAATCTAAGGATCGCGCATGGCAACTTGCCTGGGGAAGTTTGCATCCATGCAGTCAAGCATGTGACTCGCTCTATGCCTCTGTTTCCCTATCTGTGAATCCATGGAGTTGGACTGATTCTAATCCAGCTCCAGAGTAGAATCTTAGCTATACTCCTCAGAGTCGGGTCTGTTGAGGGAGAGGAGATGGAAGCCAAGGAAACAAGACAACACACCGGCCACAAGGAAACAGCTCTTTTATTTATGCCAGCACACAGGGGACTAATGTCCAAAGCCTGAGTGAGGAAGAGTCAGAGGAGGGCTGTATCTATTCATGAAACACTGCTCTGCTGGGGGGCTATTAAAGATCTTAAGGTATAGACTAAACCCATTGATTGGATATACTATTTTTCACATTATTAGAATACAGGCATTGGCTGGTTACACTGGTTATAACAATTTCACCTATTTTCCAAGGAATGTAGTTGCCTTATCCCAAGGGGAGGGGTACAGAGCATGTCCAGTTAGTTTCAGCTAGTCCTGTTATTTACCTTCTTTAGAAGTAGGGCTCAAAGTTTAGCACGTATTGGCACATTCCTCCGACTGTTTTTAAAAAACACAAGTTGCCTGTGTGTCCTCCTCTGGGTGCGGCTGCCTGTGATCGCCATTGCCTGTGACAGTCTGAGCTTATGTTGGGAACCCACAGGTCAGTCGGCAGAATACACTGCACTTCTACTCTGAGTCAAGTCCTGCCCAGGTTCCGGGTTGCAGCTGCAAACAAGGTAGACAAGAGCCTCTGTTCTGTCCTATTAGGGTGTCAGGGTTAAGGAACATGCAACACAGGACACACACAACATGGGTGACTGCAGATCCTGGAGCACCCTGAAGATCAGAATTGCTTTCAGGTGCAAGAAATGGCAAACACAAAGGCCATGAAACGGGAAAGCCTTGGAGAGGTCCCTGTGACTCCTGCAGGGTGCGGAGGGGACCACAGAAGGAGGCAGGCAGCAGACAGGGAGAAGCCGTTTAGCTTCAGCAAAGAGGTTCGACTTATTTCCAGTTGCAGTGATAGGGTTGAAGCAGGGAAGTGAATCTGATTTGTGCCTCAGAAGGAGCAGGGGGCGTGAGGCTGGAGGGCAGGAAGTCTGGTTAGGAGGCTGGAGGAGCAGACCCAGCACGAGGAGGCTCGGGTTTGAAGAGCGAGGCCCTGGAAATGAAGCAGGTAGTTGGATCAGGGTATAGACAAAAGCGCAGAGCTGACAGGACTTCCCGACAGACTGGATATGAAACACGGGAAAAGGGAAATCTGCAGTGACCATGGCTTTTTTGTCTTGAGCAAATAGGCAGATATTTCTGTTATTTACAAAGGTGAAGAAGACAGGAAGACCCTATTTTGTTAGATTTTATTTTTTTAAACCTAGGTGGAGTTGTGTAGGGACCTCAGAGGTGAGTTTTGGTCGGATAGTGTAAATTTGAGGGTCATCAGATCAGTGTGAGTCTTGGGCCCTGTGAGATCATCTAGGGAGAGAGTATAGCAAGCTGAGAGCCACAGACAGAGCCTGCAGCCCTCTTACCCCACAACAAGAGGAAGAGGGGCCAGCAAAGAAGACGGAGAAGGCCCAGCCAGTGAGGTGACAGGCATGCTCGGAGAAGCTGGAAGAGAAGTAGAAGAAGATGTAGTGTCCTGGGAATTCCCCTTTGCACACCAAGGCTTCTGCTGTCTCCTGAGAGATCAGGTACACAAAGGAGAGAGAATCAACCACTGGCTCTGCAAGATATGGGTCTTCAGTGACTTCCTAAGAGCTCTTTTAAGGGAACACTGGGGGATGCAGCCTTATTAGAATAGGTTAAGGAGAGGCTGGACATGGTGGCACATGCCCGTAATTCCAAAATTTTGGAGGCTGAGGCAAGAAAGTCACCATAAGTTCAAGGCCAGCCTGGACTAGTGAGTTCATAGACAACCAGAACTACATATCAAGATCATGTCTCAAAAAAAAAAATAGGTTGAGGAAAGAAAAGCTGAGAAATGGAAGAGATAAGTACAAATAACATAGGGAAGTCCACTGTGAGTATCCCTGATCCAAAAATCAAAGATCTGAAACTTTCTGATTTCCAACATGACATCACAAGCAGAAAATTCCACACCTAGCCTCATGTGACAGGTAACGATCAAAACACAAGCATAATAAAATGATTGCATAAAATTACCTCTAGGCAAGGCATACAAGTCGTATAAGAATTATAAATGAGTCTTGTGTTTAGATTGAGTCCCATCCCCAAGACTTGTCATCATGTATATCCAAATATTCCAAAATGCAAAACACTTCTGGTTCCAAATATTCTGGACAAGAAGAAATTCAATCTATATATAATCAGAAGAAGGTACGAAATCATGGGGGTTCACACAGAGAATTTTTCCCAACCTACCAAATACACAAGAATTAGTAGCCTCTATGAAGGAGTTTCCAAACAGTCACGAATTTCTTTTGCAGGGCTTCTCTCAAGAGGTAGAATCTACTTTCTCACCTCTTGAATCTCTGCTGACCTTCTTTTTGTTCTTGTTGTACATGTTTGTACTAAATGATAACATTCTCTGTAGGTAGATGGTGTGTGATACATTTTAATTCTTTTTATGTCCCCTTCACCTCCCCTTTTCCCCTCCTCCATCTCTTGATCCCCTTCCCATTTGCAAAAGATCTATTTCCCTGTTTCCTATTATCTGTCTTTTATTTTGCTCTTTAATTTATTTATACTTTGGGTTTCTCATATAAGAGAAGACGTTATGGCTTGTATCTAGATGTCCTCCCTAAAGCCTCATGCACTCACAGATGGGGCTTTTCAGAGCTGGCTGGATCCAGGATGCGTGATACTGGGATCAAGAGTGTGTGTTACTAAATTAGCCCCCTGATGGTTTAGCATAGTTCTGGGTGTGAGTGGTACCACCCAAAAGGCTGGTAGCCTGAGTGGGATAAAAGTGGAATGGGGCTACTTGGGCTGCTTGGGGCTGCTGGGGGCTGCTGCTTCCTGCCTGCTCTGCCATGGACTGTTTCTCCTCTGTGATGCCCCTCTGCCCTGCTACCCTGCCTTGGAGCCAGGCAACTATGGGCTGAAACCCCTACAAATTGTGGGCCAAAATAAACTTTTCCTCATTTAGCTTGTGGGTGTCAGGTATTTTGTTTCAGCAACAAGAAAATTAACTAACACAGACACCATAAGCTATTTAAACTTGTGTGTCTGATGTATTCCACTTAACATTATGGTTGCAAGGTGCATTCGTTTCCCTATGAATGACTCAACTGTATCCTTCTTTATGGCAGACTAGTACTCTATTGTGTATGAATATCACATTTTCTTCATTCATGTGTTGATGGACATATAGGCCACTTCCAAGATTTAGCTGCTATAATATGGGTAAGCACAAACCACTGTAATGTAATGTCCTTAACTCTTTCAGGAAGCTACCTAGAAGGGGAATACCTGGGTCAAACGGAATTTCTATTTCTAGTTTTTGAAGGAATCTCCATACTGATTTCTACAGTGGTTGTACTAGTTTACATTCCCACCAACAATATAGAAGAACTACTTTTCCCCACAGCTTCGTGCTATGCTGGCCTTCTAACTTGCTTTCATGTGTGCAAAGTGATGCATGTGAGGCTGTTTGAGTTCTAAGCTTTGGAACCAGGATGGGCTGGGGCTTCTGCTTGGGCCCCTTGTAGTGCTGCTACCATGACAACTCAAGAAGCCAGTCTGCTGGAGAGACCACTACAGCGGAGCCAAGTGAAGCCATCATCACCCATCCAGCCACTAACCCAAGAGCTACCTACACCGTATGGTGAATCCAGCTGAGCCTAATTTGCCAACTCAGGCTCGTGAACTAATACATGTCTGTTGTTTTAAGACACTAAACTCTGGGGTGATTGGTTTTACAGCAAAAGCTTAGATCTTTAAAAAAAAAAAAAATCAAGAGCTGGGTACAGTGGCACAAACTTTTAATCCCAGCACTCGGGAGGCAGAAGCAGGAGGATTGCTGTGAGTTCAAGCCCAGCCTGGGCTACATGGCAAGACCCTGTCTCAAAAAAAAAAAAAAAAAAGAAATCAAATACCCACCTCTTTCCTCTTCCTCTAATTATCCACCCCAATGGCTGCCCTTTGAGTCTATACACTTATTTGGGAGCACAGACTTCAGTTGTATTTCAGGCTGTCCTTGCCTCTCGAAGCTGCCTTCCCTGGCTCAGATTTTAGGCCATTTCTGTTCCCCATCCCATTTCTGCTCTCGAAGATCTATATTATCTCCAACAGTTATACATTTAGCGTCAGATATTGTGCTGGGCCTTCACACAGTTACCTCTTAACTCTTTTTTTTTTTTTTTTTTTTTTGAGACAGGGTCTTGCCATGTAGCCCAGGCTGGGCTTGAACACAACTGTGATCCTCCTGCCTCTGCCTTCCGAGTGCTGGGATCACAGCTGTGTGACACCACGTCCAGCAACTTCTTACAATCCGTGAAATTTGTTGTTATTAAATTCACCTTGCAAATGAGGGAACTGAAGCTCAGAGAAGTAAACTGTGTTTTCTCCATGAGGAAGTTAAAGTGCTCACTGGCCCTGTAAGCAACGTGCTTTTTACTCTAATGTGATTATTGCCCCAGCTACATTTGAATGAAACGATTTAACTATGCGGCTTAAAAAGCAAATCAAAACAATATGCTCAGCTCAAATACTGGTTAGCTGAAACTTTACAGAGCTTTTCTTTTTTAGGTGGGGGGATGCTGTTATTTTTCTTTTGGTTTTTTGAGATAGGGTCTTGTTCTGCAGCCCACACTGGCCTTGAACTCGTGATCCTCCTGCCTCAGCCTCCCAAGTGCTGGGATCACAGGTGTGCACCACCATGCCCAGCAACCTAGAGTTGTTATAGATTACCACAAAACAGTAGTTCCAAGAGATTTTAAGTTTTGTAAACAAGGATCCATCGTAAGGTGGGAACTTCTCTTTCATAGTCTTTAAAGTGAGAGCGATATTGTGTTCTAAGAGGAAGGAGGGCTGCACGGCCTTTCTGAACTGTATTTGAGGACACAACCTTTCCCCAGATACCAGCTATTAACATCTCAAGGAACTTGCATCCCTCAAACTGCTGTTCCGGAAATGCTGCCCCTTGAAACTGGTTCTTTATTCTTTTGGAGTTGAAAGCAACCTCCTTGAAGTTATATACTCTGTATTTAAGAGCAAAATTAAAGGCAACAGCGATGATTTATGTTTTGTGCTTGACCGAGCACAAAGTGCACAACTTTCTCTCCTGTGATTGTCAAATGACCAGACCCAAATGGGACCACGCCTCTGAGGGCCTTGCATACTGCGATGCGCAGTTGGTGACTTGGGGATGCAGAACAAGAACTCCAAAGAAATGCAAAAAGCTGGTCACCTGCCCTGGCCACTCTGCACTCGCTCTGCAGCCTTGGAAACCCCTAACAGCTACCTCAGCAGTCTGCTCCTCCTGCCCTGGCCCCCCACTGCCCGGGAGTTCCGCCCACCGAGACCCTTCTCCTGGCACCTCCAAATACCAGTAACATTTGAGTGTGGGGATTAAGTTTCCAAAGCATAAATTCTGGGAAACAAACACTCAAACAGTATCAGGTACCAAGACTGGGGACACAGAAGAGGGGTGTGCACTTTCTCCTTTGCCACAGAGGATGCAGGCAGAAGGGATGGCAGGCAGAAGCCTTTTACATGCAGGAAACACAGGACTCTGCTGGTCCTGGCCAGGGAAGTTTTCAAGCCATAGAGTGCTGCCTTGTGTTGGTTACTATGGGACCCCCAGCAGCCTTTAAGGGTGGGCCTCACAGTAGACAGTCGACAAAGCACTTTCCTTCCACGTATGAGGACATGGCCACTCCTAGATCTGCTTATACTGTTCAGTGTTCCCTCCCCTGCTGGGCTGGAAAACAATGAGGTGGGAAGGATCATCTTACCACCAGAGGCACCTCGAGGCCTGGACGCCTGGCAGGGTGCTGGGCACAGGTAGACGCTCATTAAACATGGACACCCCCAGTCAGCGCCCCCTGGACTGTGCAGGCTGATTCTGCTGCAGTTCCATACAGACCGCGGGGCTCTGTCCTTCCCTGGGCTTCCACTAGAAATCCAGGCTCCTGTGCATATGATAAAAATCTTGTGGGTCCTCAGGAGGGGTCAGTCCTCTGCTCCAGACATCCTGGCTCCTTTCTCCTACTTCCTGTTCTCCCTCAGGGCCTTTCAACTTCCTCTTTCTCCACTGCAGCATCTACACTCTGTCTCATATACCCAAATCCCTCTCGGGTCTGCTGTGCTCTGAAAAAACAAAGGGCCCTCTGTTGGCAAAATACAAGTTTATGCTTCCCACAGGTACTGGTTCAGCGGCTGGGTTTCTTTCTCCTGGTCATCAGCAAGACAGGGAGGATTCTCCCTGTTTTACTCAGAGTGCACCCGAAGCCACAGCCCATTAGAAATCCACAGCCTCAAGATTCCCTCCAAGCTCCAGAGCAGTGTCTTCGCCAAGCAGATGGGCCTGAGCATTTTGTAAGGAGTCAGAGAACCCAGCTGAGTCTGCGTGTCCTGAAGAGTAAGAGTAGGCAGCTGGGGAAGGACACAGGTGAGAGTGCAGTTAGCCTGCTATTTAGTAATTAATTACAGTGCGTCCTGCCTGCCAAGGGGTACATGCTAATTAAAGTCCACTAGGAGTAGAGGGTGTCTTGGAATTCCTTCAGTCAAGGACGGACTCTTCCTCCACTTTTACTCTCTTGTAAGGCCAAATCATGGATGTCCTCTAACTTAGCATTGCTAATGCTTCTTTAACATTGCTCAGAAATGCATTACACGCTACTGCCTAGTGTGCATTCATTCATCACTGATGGGGAAATATTCTGAGAAATGTAGCGTTAGGTGATTTTTTTCTCTGCGCAAACATCACCCAGCACACTGACGCAAGTGAGCTGGCTCAGCATCGCAGGTGACATAATCATCCGGGACCACCTTGGTGCATGTGGCTTGTCATTGACTCTGTCATTATGTGGTGCATGACTGTGCATACAAAATGCACAATTAAGCAAAATTCGCATGGAAAAACTCACTCTCACCATGAGATACGTTTTTAGATCTTTAGTAATCTCCTTTTGGTTGGTTGGTTTGTTTGCTTTTTGTTTTTTGTTTTTAGTGCTGGGGACTGAACTCAGGGCCTTGTACTTGCTAGCAAGTACTCTACCACTGAGCTCAATCCCCAGCCTGTTTGTTTGTTTTTTGCGACAACTTCTCACTGTGTGGTCCAGGCTAACTTGGAACGCACCACGTAGCCCAGGCTGGTCTCAAACTCAAGGTGATCCTCCTGCCTCAGTCTCCCGAGTGCTGGGACTCTGAGCCTAGCTTCCCCTTTTACTTTTAACTCTGGTCACAACCCACTGTTTGAAACCACATCTAATTCAAAGTACTTAGGGAAGCCCCAAAGAAGTGCTAGGCCAATTTTAGTACACATGGTCATCACACCTGGATTTATAGCATCTGTTTGTACAGAAAGTACCTAGGTATAAAAGCAAAAGCAAAGCATTTATATATTTGGCTTAAATGAACCTGGAATTTTCCATGAATGAATGTGTATCACAAGAGCCCCTCAACCCTCTCCCCCACCAGTTCATTCACTTTCCGAGGAACATGGACAGGAAGTACTCAAGGCTTAGGTGAGTGTCTTGCCCTCTGAGGGCAACAGCAGGTTTGGGTCCATTTTCCTGAGCCAAGCTGAAGGACCAGTCAGAGGGAAAAGATGTGTTGAGGAGAATGCAATTGCTGGAGGTGACCCATCAGTGGGCCCCTAGCTCTTCTCGGGGAGAGACTGCTCCTGGCTCCAGGTGTGTGCAGTCCCTGGGGCCTGCCCACCCAGCGACCACCCAGACCAGAGTGGAACCGTCCTTGTGAGTTAATGGCTCCCTCTGGCCAGGCGGCATCACGCCCATTTGGCATGCAGAGCAGAGCAAGAGTGACTGCCAGGCCCCTCGCCACAGGTCCAGGAACAAAGAGTATAAAGGCTCTTCCATCACCAACTGGCTTGGCCCCGGTCTGGAAAGAGCAACAGCCTGGTCTCTGTGGGAACCAGGGGAAACCATGAACTAGTAAAGCAAAGTCCTACCTGAATAGGAGGACTAAGTAGGATGAGGAAGGAAGCCTAGGGGAACTAGCAGAAAAGAGGAGAGGAATCTAGAGAGGCAGGGGCAGTTATGGAAACTCTGAAGATGTGGTAAGAGAACACACAGAAGAACTTCACAAACTAAAAAGCATGGCTTTCATACAACAGTTCAACAGAGGACTGTTAATGCTGAGAATTCAGTCTGTGGTCTGCAAGATACAGTAAGAGAGATATCTCACAAGATAGAGCAAAACCACAAAGAGGTGAAAACCAGAAGGGAAAGATGAGAGATGTTGATGTCAATATCAAGATAGAGAAATGTAACGGATGCTGCCAACCCCTTTGCCACACTGCCTTCTCCCATCTCTGACACCATGATAAAGTCTAAGAGATTGAAATATACTTATTACCAGCTTCCCTTGCTGTATGACACAATTCTGGCCAGTGAGACACAAGCTTCCAGCAAGAGTGTTGCTTTTCCTAGTATAAAATGTACATACAGTTGCAGCACTTTTTCCTTCTTTCTTCCTGACTTGAATGCAGACATGATGCCTGGAGCTGTAGCATCCATCCTGTGACCACAAGAGAGACCAAGAAAGTAAAAAAGATGCCAATTCAAACACTAACATTGTTGAACAAACAAGTGAACCCAAGCCAATAATTGCCTACTCCTGGACTTCTTGCTAAGTAAAGAAAATAAGCACCTATTTGTTCAAGTCGTTCTTAACTCAAATTTTCTATCATTCATACTTGAAAGTATTTCTAACTAAATGAGAAATAATAACAAAAGAAATGATAAAAGAAAAATTCTCTATGGTAAAAGCTTGAGATTTCAAATTGAAAGAACTTAGTACCAGGCATATTTAAATAAAACATATTTTCTTATACCCATGGTAGAAATTGGTAAATTCCTGAATTCTCAAGATGAAGGTGATAAGAGAGAAAAACCTACAATCTTTCAATAGCAAGAACATGTTCCTTTTAGAAAGGAGCACCAGACAGGCATTAGATTTTTCATTTTTAACTCTCGACTCTTGAAGACAGGAAATAGCATCAACATCTCACTGTTATTGAGAAGAAATAACAGTGATCTAAGACTCTTCATCTTGCCAAGATTCCATTCACTCAAAGGACCAACAAATATACTATATTTCGGGCATGGAAGATTTCAGAGTGAATACTACACATGTACCTATTATACCCAAATAGAGCACCTTGGAAAGCACTCTCACCACAAGGCAGTTAAGTCAGAGCAGCATCCTAATACAGGGAGGCAAAGAGAAAACAGTACAATTAATTAAATCTAAATTGATGCTGCCTTATGACCCAGCAATGCCCCTTCTGGGCATATACCCAAAGGAAATGAAACCATGTTCTCCTAAAGACAGCCCACGCCCACGTTCATTACAGCATATCCACAGTAGCCAAGATGTGAAAACAACCTGTGTGTCTGTCAAAAGATGAGCAGATAAAGAAACTGCAGTAGATACACAGTATGGAATATTATTCAGCCATAAAAAATGAGATTGTACCATCTGCCACAACATGGACGAGCGTGCCTGGAGGCCATTATGCTAAGTAAAATAAGCCAGACACAGGGAAAAAAAAATTAATGTGATTTCACTCTTAAAATAAAATTCAAATATACAGAGATAGGGACTAAAAGAGCGATGGGGAAGAGGAAATAGGGAGATGTTGGTCAGAGGATACAGAGCAGCAGATATACAGGATGAACAAAGACTAGTGACCTGAAGTACAACATTAGGACTATAGATAATAAAATTGTATCATATGTGGTATTTAAAGTAAAGGAGATTTTACCCACTTTTGACTAAAAAAGGGAGTGGTAACTCTGAGATGATAAATATGTTAATTTGCTTCACTATATTAACTTTTGTTTTCTGAGACAGAGTCTCACAATATAGTTCAGGCTAGCCTCAAATTCATGGCAATCCTCCTGCCTCAGCCTCTCGAGTGCTGGAATTACAGGCCTGCACCATCACGTCCAGCTATATTAACCATTTTACTATTCATGTATGTATCCCATAATATCTTGGTACATACCCTAAATATACACAATACGATTTATTTTTAAATCTCTCATTGGGTATGATATATATGGATATATACACATATGTATATATGTATATAATATGCAGCCATATGTCTGTATATAAAATTATATACATTTCACACATGTGCACATACACACACGCATGCATGCACAGAATGAAAGAGCCATACTTAAACAGAATCATCCCAGGACTAAAGCAGTCAAGTGATAATAGCAAAACCCAGTGGAGAAGAAAATGAACAAGGATAAGTAAAAATCTTCTTGGAGGAAATGTAGTTTTTTAATTTTCATGTATTAATAGAAAACTAAAAGTTTAATAAAGATGGTTAGAAACCCCCTAGCAAGCATCAGGCATGGCGGCACATGCCTATTATTGTAGCACTGGGGAAGCTGAGGCAGGACAATCACCACAAGTTCATGGCCAACATAGGTTACATAGTAAGTTAAGGACCAGCCTGTCTGAAGAAAAAAAAAAAAAAGGAAAAGAAACAAAACATCACACCAAGTATTCTAGAATTTGACAAAGAAGCAAAAAAAAGAAAAGTAAAAGGAAGAAAGAAAGGAAGGAGGAGAGGACCACATTACACAAAGTAAAAGTGAAAGTGTAAAACACAACAGAATAAAACATTTCAGTTCCAAATCAAATGTCAATAGTTTCATGCTGCTTCAAAAAACAGATCATCGGTTCCATTGAAAAATATATTCTGGTGGCCCAACTTTTGTATTTTTTTTTTGTCCTCTTTTTTGAGTAATAAGGAATCATCTTGGGCTGCATATAAAGAATAAAACATAGTTAATGTACTTAAGTAACAACTTCTTTTTAAAGATATTTTTATTATATTATAAAGATGGAGGCAGGCACAGGTTGGACACACCTGAAGCTATATGTTTTTAATGTGAAACCTACCAAAGATAAAGTGAGAAAGAAAAGTTGAAAATAAAGAAATGGACAAAGAGATACCAGGCAAATACAAACAAAGAGAAATTGGAAACATATTAATATCAAGATAACACATAGGACCAAAAGCATGAAACAGGATAAAATAAATACATTATATAACTTAAAAATCCACGGAAAAGCTTCAAAGCTTTGTGTACCAGATAATATAGCAGCCAAATGTGTAAGGTGAAATTTCCAAGACATACAGACAGGTTAATTAAAAGATACAGTTGGACATTTTAATATCTTGTTTCAAAACTTGATGGAAAAGTAAGTAATCCTATATAGAAGATTGAGTAATGTAAGCATAAAGTTCAGTTTAATACATAATTTAGAATTTTTTAACACCAACAAATATATATACATCCTTTTCTTATGTCTATATAAAGATCACCAAAACTGTCAAGTACTTAGCTTGTGGAAACTTTAATCATTTCTGAAAAGTAGAGATTTCACAAGCAAGATAGCTGGTCAAACGCTAATGTAACTAGCAACCAACAAGAAAAACTTAGACCCCAAACTGTCTTAACTGTTTGAAAATTATGAAACATTCTTTTAAAATAATGCCCACAGCAATGAGAAAACTGCGATTAAAATAACAGATTTTCTAGAAAGGAATGAAGTAAAGAATATAACTAAAATGTATGAGCTGTACTCAAAGGAAATGTAATGGTTTTAAACTTTTTCTTTACAACAGGAAACCAAAAATGTATGATTTCATTCAATATAGAAATTAGTAAAAGGATCAACCAAATATATCCTTCATCCAAAAAAGGTAAGAAGATAGCAATTTAAACTTAGCAATCAAGACATACTAATGTATTATGTTAGACACATAACGTAAATTCCAGAAAAAGATGGCTAGAAGAATTGAAAGCAATTGCTTCTGGGGGACAGGAATTAAGACCAGGGAAGTACTATAGGGAACCAATTTTTATGGTATTATCTGGCTTCTTACACTGTACAATTGTATTACTTTGTTTTTTACCTTTTTCAGTACTGGGGCTCAACTCCTGGGCCTCGCACATGCTGGGCAAGTCCTCCATCACTGAACTACAACCCCTCTGCTTTCTAAACTTTGACACGGCCTGGCTTCAAACTTGCGGTCCCCCTGCTTCGGCCTCCAGAGCCACTGGCAATACAAGTGTGAGTCACTGTACCGAGCTAAGTCTAAAATTTTTTTAAAGAGTAGAGAGAAAGTGCCCATGAAACTTTGACTCAGTTTGATATAGAGGCCAAAATATGGCCGGTCAGATAAGCTTGAGTTTAAATTTTCCCTCGGCTGCTTGTTAGTAATAGAATTTCCAGCTGTCCGTTTCTTATCCATGTCTGGGTTTCTTCCTTTGTAAACTGACTTGAGCAACCACCAGGAGGGGACCAGGCTCCGAGACAGACCGGGTGCCAGCTGCACCCCGAGCCCGGCCCAGGCAGGACATTCCCATCCGCCCCAACCCCCACGGCCACCAATACTTGCATATTAACTCGGGCTTCTACTCTTCTCGCTGCTGTCACTTGCTGGTTAATTTTGTTTTGGTTTTGTTTTTCCATAAACCATAAGCAGTCGAGGTATTTTCCATAGACTCAGGGTCCCTGCACTGGGATGAGCCGCCACTTGGGAATTTTAAGTAGAAAACAGAACAAAATGGCTTTGAGAGTATAAGAACAAATGCCTTTGTATCTGCGTCCATCTGGGAAGAGAAAGTGTGTATTTTGTGCATTGAACTCTGTGAACAGATGAACTGCAGAATAAAAACCTGGAGCAAATATCAACACTGTTAGGAATAAGTTCCTCTAGGGTTGTAAGATCTGTATATACCTTCCACACTTGGCTGCTATATTATCTGGTACAGGTCTTTACTATCACACACAGTAAAGAGGGGATGCAGACAATTCAAAAGGCAGTAGCGATACAGTGTGGAAGGTGAGGAGCACTGATGGGCTTGGTGGGGTCAGAGAAGTGCAGGGATGTTAAAATCCAGCCAGATTAAGGAGAGGCGCCCAGGAGAAAGAGCGTGGAAGAGGGTCCCCGATGCCCCACGCGGACCCCTCGGTCGGCTCGCCAGCCAGGTCGCCCCGAGCATCGCCCCAGCTGCAGAGCATCGGATAACTGCGCCGTGTTGGCACTTGGCGATAAATACTGCGGGGCGATAAGTACGTGGGTTTGGGTTACAGTTTGGGCGCTCGGTCTCTGAAAGGTTCGCCATGACTGATGTGGCCTGTGCCCCGAACAGAAGTGGGTGACGGTGTGCAGAGCGAGGGAGGAAGGAGACAGACGGTGGCGGCGCCCAGGAAGCCGCTCGGCCGTGGGTGGATGTGGCCCATCTGCGGAATCCGCGATTCCGAGCGCAGCGGGACAACGCGGGGTGCGAGGACTGGAGATGATGTGTGCTTAGCGCAAAGCGGCTTGGCTCTGCAAGTAGCAGCCTCCGCTGCCACCACCCTCACCGACGTCTGACAGGGAGGCTCCTGGAGTCCTGCGGTCACAAGGATCCAAGCAGTGAGGCCGCCCTCTAGTGTCGTCACTGTGTACTCCGGCCTCTCGGGCCGCGGTGTCCTCCTCAGCTTGAGAGTCTGTCTGGGCGACTTTGCGTCTTTGCCCATGAGGGCAACAGAGGGCACCTCTCTGACATCCTGTCGCCCGCACAGAATAGGCAGGCGCGGCTCTGGGCTCTCTAGGAGGCCTTCAAGTGCCAGCGGGGGGCTTCCAGGAGGAGGCGGGGTCCCTGAATTAGTAAATGAAAGTGTGTGGCGAGACCTCCCCACCTCGGATAGTCTAGAGAACTTGCAGTGGGAAGAGAAGAAAGCTATGAGAGCCACAGGCTGGCGTTTGCCTGTCGGGTGCCCCAACTGCGTGACCTTGGACAATGTGTTTTACTTTTCTGAACTTGTGTTTCTATCTGTGAAATGAGGCTACGATAAAGAAGCAGCAGCACGTATGTCTCTAGACTTGTGTGCCACATACTGCCCTAAGCACTTCACATGATGAACTGATTTAATCCTCACAGCAATCCTATGGGGAAGAACAAATAGTTCCATTTTACGGATAAGGGAAAGGAAGCACCGAGAGGTTGTGTAACTTGTTCAGTCATCAGGCACATGGCTGACTTTCAGTAAATAGTGGCTACTGCTATGACCACAGAGATGATGGTCACTGTGCTGAAACAGGTGAGCTCTGGGGCAGAGTCAGGAAGAGAACGTCAAGAGATGGAAGGTGACATTCTCCAGCACACCACACATCAAGCATGACTCAGGACCATTTGTTTGTGACCACATCATATACCTCGTTGTCCCTGGGAGTCACCAAATGGGATCATCTGGGCAAGGAGGGGCAAAGGCTCTTTGAAGTGGTTTCTTCCCATTAGCCTCAGTGACAACACTCAGTTTGATCCTGAAGAAGGATGAAGTTCGCTTTCCCAGCCTCCCTTGAAGCTAGGGGTGGTCATGTGACCTAGTTCTGGCCAATGACATGTAACAGCATGTACTGGGAGGATCCTGGGGAAGGTTTCTACCTAACAAAAAGAGGGAAACCCAGAAACAGAGTCTTTTCCTCCCTGGATGGGAATGTTGTCATACAAAGGCATGATATTTGGAGCTGTTACAGCCACTTTGCAGCCAAGAGAGGAAGATCAAGGAATGTCCAAGTACCCAAAGACCTTTTGATAATATTGAGCTGTTTCATGTTTCATAAGGAATCACCAACTTTCAGACTTCGGTTATATGTGAACAACATGCTCCTATTTGTTGTTAAATCATGGTTATTGCAGGAAAAGTATTCTTTTGGGGTGAGTACTGGGGATCGAACTCAGGGCCTTGGGCGTGCTAGGCAAGCACTCTGCCACTTGAGCTAAATCCCAGCCCCAGGGAAAGTATTCTTAATATCACATTCATGTTGTTTCAGTGTGTTTATTCATTTGCCCCAAATTTCATTTATTTAATGAATAAATATCACTAAGCACATACTACACGTCAATCACAGGAATGAGAACGATGGTTAGCAGGAAATCACAGTCTAGAGAGCCATGATTCTGGCTTTGTAGATTTCCAGGCTTGGTAGGGGAACATGCTTTGAACAGGTGTGATGGATCAGGATGTTAGGCAGAAGGAAAGCACAGCAATGCTACTAGAATGTAGTTAGCTTTGCTAAGCATCTAGGAAGTTCTTGAAGGCTGGTGATTATATATGGTTAGATGTTGTAATAAAGAAACCCCAAAATACAGTACCTCAAATAAGAGAGGAGTTTGTATTTCGTTTCCCTTTTTCATGTTCTGCTCAGGCTCTGCCAACCTCAAGATGGCTTCCCTCCATGGATTCAAGATGGCAGCTCCTGTTGTTACCATTGACCAGCTGTGAAGAAAGTGGGGTGGGTGGAAATGATGGGCAGTATTTCCCTCTTTCAGATGAGACCGAGAGTGTATGCAAATGCCCAAGTCTTACTGACCAGATCTTAGTCATGTGACCACATCTAGCTTGGAAGGGAGTCTTGGGAGTGCAGTCTTTAGCTAGTCAGCCAAAGGACAGCTAACACTCAGGGAAGTTCTATTTCGAAGAAGAAGGGGAAAGTGGTTTCTTGAGGGACAGTTAACAGTCACTACTGATAAAGTATTGGGGATAGTTTCCTCTTATCCCTGAGAGCAATGAGGAGTCATTGAAAGGATTTAAGCAGCAAGTGCTGGCTCAGATTTGTGCTCTAAAAAGATCTGTGGTATCTGTGTAGGAGGGAGTGCAGGGGAGGGAATAATACAAGGGGTGGTGAGGAGACTATTCGGCAAATCTACTGATAATGGTGACTTGGACTGGGTAGGAACAGCCAGAAGGGCCTGTGGATCCAGGTGTTTTTCTGGTTACTGTTTTGCCAAGTGAAAACTTATTTGCAGCAAGGACCAGATAGGATTCCAACATGAGTCAAAGACACATAACACTTCCATTCATCTCTGTTTTCCATTGGTCAAGATTTGTTATGGATTTCCTAGCTCCATGATGTCATTTTGGTGGAAACTAAATTTAAGTAATCTAAACATATATTGTAAGGGCCAGACCACTACAATTTCCAGTGGGGCCCAGCCTGTGATGAGGTCACACTCTGCTCTCCTACTATGACATGAGTATGGAAAGTGACTTTAGAAATGACCTTGGGTAGACCACCCTAAGGTCACTCTTAGTGGTCAAGAAGGCCATTTGGCCCAAGGTCGCATGCTGGTGCATCTTTCTTTGTTTTGTTTTTTGAGACAGGGTCTCACTATGTAGTTCAGACTGGCCTTGAGCTCACTATGTAGCCCAAGCTGGCTTTGAACTCACAGTGATCCTCCTGCCTCAGCCTCCCAAGTGCTGGGATTATAAGCATAGGCCACCACGCCTGGCAGGTGCATCCTTGAGAAGGTGACTTTTGAGGGTCCTTCAAGGACCACTAGGGTGACTTCAGACAAAATGTTGCAGAAAAACTATCCAAAGTTTGCCCCATCAGCCACATGCTGCCTATCTAGCCTCATCTCTGGGACAGAAGATGGATATTCTGATTGCTTTACTATGGAAACTTAGATTTAGTTTTTGCTGCCTTTCTGTGACACACTTGAAGGATGGAATGCAAACTTTTTTTTTTTTAATTTCCTAAGAATGTCTGAAGATTAAAGGTCTCCATGCCCTTAGGAAAGCGGATTGTTTTTACCTTGTCTGGGTTTGGGGTCTTATCAGAATACCATGAAAGAGCAGGAAGGCCGGTGGCTTGGGAGGAAGACTGAGATTTCTATATAAGCAGGACTTCCTGAGAGGACAAGGGGAAGCGAGGACATGGGGCCTAGAGAAGTGCACAGTCAGCCCCTCTCCCTCTCCCTCCAGGGCACTGGAAAGAGAGGTGGCTGTCCAGGACCCATGTCCCAGCTGAACACCAAGCGTGTGTCAGAAACACCTGGCCCCGGACCTCTAGAACCTCCAGAAACAGGGAGCCAAGGGATCACCTCAAAGACCCAAAAGGCCCCATCCCAGAAGCCTTGACACTGTAGGCAGCCCCAGGAGGGGCAATGGGAGCCCAGGGGTAACGAGGTTGGATTTCCCAGCTGGCTTAGCAGGGTGGGCACTCAGACTCAGGATGATGTTGATTTTAGAGAACAGGACACAGGACCTTTGTTGCACCCCCAGGGTAGGAACTGAGATCGATGCTGCCTGCATCTCACCTTCCCTTCCTGCAGGTCCCTGTGCTCCAGCAGGCTGCTCGGATCTGTCCCAGGGTCAGGGCTCTTTCCCACGTCCCCTCCTCCATTAGCTCCAGGGACCCCTCCATGCTGACCTCCCCTGACTCCCACCACCTCAGAGGCCTCCTCTGACCCACTGGACAGCAGGGCATAGCAAGTGCTCTCTTAGCTCTGCGCTGTTCACCTGGGCACCTGGTCAGTGAACGACCTGCCACAGGGCCCAGGGCTGCAGCTGCTTGGAAGAGGGGCGACCCTTTGGTGACTTCTTTCTCCCCCTCAGCCAGCCCTCAGCACTTGGTGCCACATTGGCCGACAGCCTGTCTGCGAGGCCAGGGCCCCTCTCTGTGATATCCAGACTGGCTCTGGAAAGACCCTTGTTACCCACCCAGAGAACCAATGTCAAGGCGCTTTACCCACTTCCTCCCCCGCCGGCCATAGATGGGCAGATTTGCTGGAGCCGATGTTTAAAAAGGCACGCTCGTGTTAAGAGCCTCTGAGCTCTGTTGTGCACAGGCCCACGGCAGATGTAAACACTCAGGCCTCTCTTCCGCAGCTCGATAAACCTCAGGCTTTCAGGGTGAGGCACTGCCCGGCACACTCCCAGTGTTTGAAGAAGATGTCAACAGCAGCCCGCATTCTTGGCAAAGGCTGGCTCTCCACCTCCCAGCTGAAGCCCAAAATCTGGGCCACTGAGGCCCATGACAAGGGGTACAGAGCTTGTCCCTTCCGAGGGAGCCTGTGGTTTATAGACAAAGGGGCTACCGACAACCACAATTCCGGGAGTGCTGTGGGGACCCCGACATCATCCGCCTATACCTGTCCCTCTTGCACAGATCCTGAGAGTGTAAGAATAACACTCCCTTCACACCATGATATGGCAGTATTTAAAACTTCACTCATCATTTGTTACTCGTTTATTCACCTGACAGTTATCAAGTATCTACTGTGTGCCAGTGTGCCAAGCATTATACATAGTGCCCTGCCCAAAGTTACCAAAGATTCCACCATTAGTGCTATTCCTGGTAGTTTAAGACTGTCATAAATTTAACCACCTCCAAATCTACATTATCTAGATACAGATAAATAATATATATTATATACCGAAAATTCCTTACCCGAGTCATGTATTTTGAATGTTATTCATTACTGTTATTCAATCAACACTTACAGACATCAAATTTTGCAGGTCACCCTCCTAGACACTAGACAGGAGAACACAGACTGGGCTCTGAGAAGCCTCTCTCCATGCGACAGGAAAGCAACCACAGAGAGGTGGCCTTGGTGGACTTCCACAGGGAGGAGGCTGACAGACCAGCAAAGGACAGAGGGACCATCTCACTGCGGGTGGGACACCCACAAGCCCTGCACCCCTCCGGGGGCACTCACAACTCTGTCGTAAATGAGGACCAGACCAGGGCTCCGGGTCTTGGAGTTCCATGAACTTAATTGAGGGAACCACACAGGCCACCAACTTTTATCCCACTGAATAAGGATTTGAGAGAAAAAGCAAAACCAAGATAGCATCCACTATCTGCCATCACTATTACTTCATGAAAGAAAAGACATTTTTAACCCCGAAACACAGGAAGGGCATGAAGAATGATTCTTTAAACCAAATTCAAGGAGGCGAATAAAACCTCATGATCTTGTCCTTGTCCTCCTTACACCTGGTCCAGGTGAAATTCATCACTGCCTGGCACTGCTTCTGGTGAGCAGATGACCACAGTGCTGTGCAGTGCCAGTGTCCCATGTGACCCAGCTCGGCCATGACCCAGAGCATCTCCAGGGCAGAGACATGGTAGAGGGGCCCTAACCCACAATGCTTTCCAGGGCCCCCCTTTTCTTCCACCCACTTCTCTCATACCTTGCACCTGCTCCTACGTTTTTCTCCTCCAAACTCCCTAAAAAATTATTCCTTTCTGCTATGGCTTGGATGTGGCTTCAGTGTGTCCCCTGGGGGCTGATGTGTTGGGAGCGTGGGCCCCGTGTGGTGATATAGGACCTCTGAGGGACCTAGTGGGAGTGGTGAGGTCACTGGGGGCACCCATAGCAGGAGTCACTGTCATTCTCATGAACCCGGTTAGTTCTGGAAAGATGGTTCTTATAAAAGACCACGACTGGCCCTCATCAGTCCCTCTGGCTCCTGTCACACACACACATCTGCCCGCCGTGATGCCATTCACTGGTGGGGGGGCCTTGCCGGCCCCGGAACCACACTGCCGGATTTTCATCTTTAAAACCAGAAGCTAAATAAATCTCTTTCCTTTTTTAAGCCCCCTTCCCCTTTTTGGCAATGCTGGAAACCCAACCCAGGAACCTTGATCACGCTGGGCAGCACCATCCACTGAGTTGCACGTGGTCCTCTTCTATCCACATTACCCACCTCAGGTATTCTGTCATGATGCAAACAAAGGCACGCTCCCACTCCGGTCTTCAGGCCCCTAGACTAGAGTTCACATAACACGAATCAGAGAGGCACACTGTGAACACCCCACTCCCCCACAGAAACGGAGAGGCTGCTCCTTACCTGGTCAGCAGTGCTTAGTGGTCACCCTGTATAGGCCTCACCTCAGCCACAAAGAGCTGCCTTATTAGTGGTCACACCCTTCTTGGCGTGGCCCGCATCCAGTGATCCATGTGGAAGTAGAAAGGACTGGCCACTTTCGACCAACAGGGCAACTCCAACAGACCAGCTAGCTCCCAGCGACCATGAGGTCGTGCAAGGACCTCCATCAAGCTCAGAGTCATCTTCCCCCTCCCTGCTTCCTTCCCTATCTTCCTCCAAAGTTGGTCCCCATGGCATCTCCCTAATCAACAGCCTGCACGCAGCCTCTGAATCAGAATCTACTTCCTGTGGTACCCAACCTGTGCCATAGGCTCTGCAAGCCAGGTGGAGCCACAGGCAGCCCTTGCCCCTCCAGTTGCTGCTTGGTGGGGACTTCCACACATGTCCTTGATGAGCAAACCCTCCAGTCTTGATGTGTCGATAAAGGAATTTGGATTTATTTCTTCTCTTTCAACAAAGACTGGCCTTCAAAACCATCGTCTAGCTGTGGACTCAGAAACTAGCTCGCAGAAGTCCACAAAGCTGACCAATAGCCCCTCTGTCCTGGGTGCCCCCCAATCCCTTCCAAGACTCAAGCCTTGTAGCACATAGTTGGAAAGCTGCGAGTGCATATGATTTAAGGGGGAAATAAAAACTCACATTTAGTAGCTCCAAAATGTAATCCCCATCACATACACAGTGGCAGTGGCAGGCTGTCGGGTAAGAGTGCTATTCTGGGCTTCCGTGACCGTGATCGGCAACATGTTCTCCCTCATCCCAGCCCTGCACTGTTTGCACCAAAGCTCAACAAATTCCTGTTGCCTGAGAGCAGAAGGCCAGGATAGCAAGGAGAGGAGGATGTCTTGTGCTTGCATTCTTATTTCTACATATTTTGCTCTCTAGGCCCTGGGCCAAGTGAGGATGAGACAGAAGCAAGCCTTGGAACTGATTGGATACTGCTGTTACGGCTGCCACTGAAAGAGATCAAAGGCAGAGACTCTCCAGCAAGGGACCAAGGTCCAAACAAACCTTGCTGGCCTGCTCTAGAGGACAGATCTCTGCCACATGGCTGGAGCTGGCTCTGTGAGGGCAGGAGTCCCAGAGACCCCTCAGGACATTCCCCCACAGGAGGAGCAGGGGCCCTGGCAGCACCTCAGCCCAGGATGAGGGCTGGATCCCCCAGACCCAGCACACGCTCAGCACAGCAAGGGCACCAACAATTGGTACGATTTCTGCATCGTCAATGAACTGATCCAGAAGTTCACGATCAGGAAAGCCTCGAAAGGGACTCTTTCATTTTCAGCGTATGTTTAAGCTTCATGATGTATGGCTTGGTGTTGTTTTTATTTTGGATTCCAGGGGCGGCATAATCTTTTCAGCACTAGAGACCTTTAAAGGTCTTTCCCAACTCTGCCGGGGAGGTAGGAGGCTGTGAGATGGAAAATAACCTCTCACAGGGGAGGGGGAGGACAGGAAAGAGGTGATGGGGAAAAGGAGGGCATGGTCGTGAGAAATTCAGGCTGCACCAGGCAGAGCCTCTGAGCTCCAAGGCCACACCATGTCGAGGTGACTGACGAGAAGCAGATCTCCTGTGCCTTAATGAGGACATACGCCACCCTTCTGAGTCTGCCCCATCTCAGGGGCCCACACCAGAGGTGTGCACAGGTGCATGGGCGTGTGTGAGTTCACACCACAGGTCAGCTACACACATATGGTTGCTTAGAAACATTGTCACAACTCCCATAGACACCTAGGATACATGCACACAATGACAGAGAGCAGGCATCTCTGGGCACACCTGCCCCAGCCCCTCAAGTCTTAAATCTCCAGGCTTTCCCGGGTTCACAGAAGCCACAGTGTTCCCTGCCTTTGTCCTGAAAAGGTGGTTCTCAAAGTGGGGTCCCTGGATCAACAGCATCAAGGTCACTGGTTAGAAATGTTTTGGGTTCTGTCTTCTCCCTCTGGCAGAGCCCTGAGCTGTTTGTGGGGCTCCCTTGGGGCTACAAATCTGTCATGCATTTCATGTACCATTTCTTATACTAAATACACTTTTATACACATTGTCTCATTTAAAACCCACAAACACACTGTGAGAGGTACCCTGATTCTCCCTGTACTTTTCCAATGGGGTAGCTCGCTCCCCTGGTGCCTCCCAGAACCCCCACCTGACACTGACCATCCCAGAACCCAGCCCTCCACACTGTTGGTGCGTGGGAGAAAGTCCTTGTCATCTGACTGCACCCCCCACCACTGAAAGCACCCTAAGACCCCCTGAATGTTCTGAATGTCCCACTAACACGTTCTCCAGAGAAAGATTAAGAGACTTGCTCCAGGTAACTGGGCTCAGGCCTCCAAATGCAAACTCAGATCGCTTTCTAGATGCAGCTCCCGCCCCAGCCGAATGTAAACACTGCTGAGGACTGAGCCCTCCTCATGCCACCCCCACCCACACTGTGCCAATTTCCCTGCGGTATCTCCTTGCTGTGCAGACAGTCCTAAATCTCCCAAGACAAGACCAGCCAGCCAAGCAGGGGGTGGGGCGAGGGCGGGAGGGCAGGCCCACCTCGTCAGCAGGCAGCCCCTCTGCTGAGCTGCCTGCCTGAGAGAAGAGCAGCCAGGAGGCAGCGGCCACGGACCCCCAGCCCGGCCTGCGCCCCAAAGCCTAGAGAGACGCCCCGTTGCGGCTGGCCGGTGGGATTCACAGACTCCTCTGTACAGCGTCTCAGGCAGAATGTTTCCTGAGTAGCAGTAGGAGAGGCGTGGGTTCGAATTCTGGCTTCTCACCTACTTCCTGAGTGATCTCAGCTGATCACATCCCCTCTCGGGCTCACAGTCCTCCATCTCTTTGGTGAAGAGGTTGACCTGATGATTTACGAGGCTGTCTCCTGCTCTCAAACTGTGATTTGGATTCTAGATTTCCATGTGACTTTCCAGAGGCCTGGCCAGGACGCAGGAATCTGACATGACAGTGGCTTCGGACCAGGCTTTCTGCTCAGCCTGGCTCATCTTTGCTTGAGATGGAGGTGTGGCCCACGGGCTGGACGAGCCTCACTTGATCTGTTCCTCCCCCTGCCCCTCGCTCCAGAGACCCAGAGGATTTCTCCTCCACGGCAAGCCCGGAAGGAGTCCCAGGCCCAGAAGCAGCCATGGGGGCCTGTGTCATCGCGACTGACACCAACACCTCCGGTCTTGAGAGCAACACCACAGGCGTGACAGCTTTCTCCATGCCCGGCTGGCAGCTGGCACTGTGGGCCGTAGCCTACCTGGCCCTGGTGCTGGTGGCCGTGACAGGCAATGCCACTGTCATCTGGATCATCCTGGCCCATCAGAGGATGCGCACTGTCACCAACTACTTCATTGTCAACCTGGCCCTGGCCGACCTGTGCATGGCCGCCTTCAATGCTGCCTTCAACTTCGTCTATGCCAGCCACAACATTTGGTACTTCGGCCGTGCCTTCTGCTACTTCCAGAACCTCTTCCCCATCACAGCCATGTTCGTCAGCATCTACTCCATGACGGCCATCGCCATCGACAGGCAAGAGGGAACAGCAGGGGTCACCTTGCTGGGGCTCGGAGGGAGTAGTGGTCAGACAGCAAGCTAGGGGAGAATCCAGGGAACTCCCCCCAAACCCGGTCACGATTCAGAGCCGTGGATCTGGAGGACGGGGACTGTCGGGCCGAGCAGGGCAGGGGCAAAGTTAGACGCGGGAGGCTGCAGGGAATGAGTGGGCAATGTCGTGGGCACCTCCAGCAGGCTCTTCTCTGAAACTGACCTTTGCTTTGGTGTCCTTCTGTCACTACACCGTACATACTGTTTTCCTGTTTCAGATATGTTCTAAGAAAGAAAAAAATTCAGCGTTGCATGTAGTTTGCATCTCGTTATAACAGAGCCAGTCATCTGCCGGATGCTGGTCTTTGGGGTAGCAGAGTGTGACCTTCTGAGCAGGAGGCCTGGGGCAGGGTGGGGGAAATAGAAGTGGCTTGAAAACTGTTTGGGGCAACAGTGCTGGTGCCTGGGGGAGCGTGGTGGTGACAGACAGCAAACAGGAAGGGAGGTGGGAAAGGTGACAGGGTGTGGGGAGCCAGGGTGAGGAGCTGCGACCCTCGGACAGCACTCTCATCAAAAAAGTCTCCTACATCCCCACCTCATACCACTGCCCAGCAGCCATCACTGCTCCCTCGGCAGGAGCCGTCCTACTGGTGTCCCTGAGGACTTCCTTAGGGAAAATTTCATCCCCTAATTAAAAACGAAAAGTTTGAACACCATTCATCTAAGCCCAACTTCTAACTTGACATCCAGGGAAACTGAGGCTAGAGGTTAGCAGGACTACCTGGTTCCAGAATGAAAGTCAGCAGCCCTGTGGGCTACTGGCAGGGGGGAAGTAACCTCATCATGTCAGTGTACCCCAACACTATCAGAGGTAACGTAACACCTGCACCCCCTAGGTTTTGGGGGGTTGTCGGTTTTTGCAGTAATGGGGTTTTGTTTTGTTTTGTTTTTGATACAGGGCCTCACTATGTAGTTTAAAGCTGGCCTTGAACTCACTACATAACCCAGGCACCCAGACTAGCCTGGAATTCTCAACAATCCAGCTGCTTTTGCTAGGCAAACACCCTACTACCAAGCTGCATCCCAGCACACCCCTGCCCCTGCCATATTTCTGAATACCTCGCCAAGACTTTCTTTTCTTTCATGGAACAAATATTTGAGTGCTCCCTCTGTCTGGCACAGTTCTGGGCACCGGCGGTGGGGTGATAAGCCATGGGAAAGAACAATCCAAAACTCCTGGCCTTGCAGGGCTTCCATCTAAAGGGTGGAGGGGCTGCAGAGGGCCAGGTGGAGGCCAGGCGACCAGAGAGGAGAGATTCATAGTCTAGGAGAGAGGGTGGTGGCTCAGATCAACTGACAACAGCGGCGACTCACCCATTCATTTCTCTATTTCTTCATTCATTCACTCATTTAACAAATATGTGTCCTGTGCCTGCTATGTACAAATACTATTCAGGACACGGCAGGGAAACAGGTAAATGTGCCCACCCTGGTGGGAATTTAAACCATAAGTACATCAATAAATAAATTCTATGTTATATTTGAGGCCATGAGTGCTATGAAAAAATATTAGCAAACCAGGCCTGGTAGCACATGCCTGTAATCCCAGGACCTTGGAGGCTGAGGCAGGAGGATCACCATGAGTTCAAGGCCAGCCTGGGCTATATAGTGAGTTCAACATTGACTTGATTTACATAGTGAGACCTTGTCTCAAAAAACTATTTTTTTTTAATTTTTTATTTTTACCAAGAACATGTAATGGTACATTGTATACATAATGATCATAATCAACATGGTTATTTTGTACCTGTACATGATACATCTTGGTTCCCCCCCTCTCCCCCCCTTCCCCTCCCCTCTTCCATTCACCCACCCCTTCCTATTTGCAACAAGTGTAGTTACACTCTACTATTTTTAAAAAGTGAGAGGAAAGGGGACCCAAGGTGCCAGGCAGATTGTTGTGT